>CATIWQ010072608.1:0-33810 GCA_949673415.1 Euphorbia schlechtendalii | reverse complement strand
GTATAAATAAAAATGAACTATTTTTATTTAAATTAACAACTTTAAAATCTTCGATGTTTTAATTAGGCCACACGGGCCTCGCTAAAATCAAATCGAACATATGTGATATCCCATGTGCTAACCCTTGTGGATGCAGGCTAGATGTATGTTAAGATTTTATTTTTCCTTCGGGTATTGCATATATTTTTACGGAAAATATAATTAATAGGTTAGCGGGCGGTTGCATCCCCCGATTTTTGGAAGCCTTGTAATTTTTATTTTCCGCAGTTATTTCCTGCATTTATTTACTGCTTTGTGGATGATTTATTATTTCGCATTGTGGATGGATTTACTGCTTTTTCAATACGTGAATCATGCATGTAAACTCGAAAAACAACCTAAGAGCGAATATGCGTAACTAAGAAAATACGTTTTTTTTGTAGATGTAATATAATGTGATCACTTAAGAAATAAGCAACTTATCCCAGACACAAATCTCTGTGTCTTGGTGGGCCATCCCCCGGACGTTAAGTTTCACAGCACTCTAATTCCTCGAAAGAGCTAATCCAGGTGGCGACTCCACACTAAGAGATGGTGGATTCGGGTTCGAACCGATATAAAACATTTTCGCCTTTTTCTCTATCAACCTTTTTTACCGGGTCCCAAACTCGGTGCACTTTTTTCAAACACCCCGGTGGACCGTGCCCACTTCATCAGCGCGCTCTTGGCCTACCGCTCCGTGTCGTCCGCTCATAACCTGCTACAAATGGCACTCCATTAGTGAAGATCGCTGCAAATAAGGAGAATTTGATGGTATTGCGAAACTTTCTAATAAGGTGGATCTAATTCTAAAGCAACTTTCCAAATCAAACTATCGGCAATCTATGGAGGGAACCATAGGAACATCGATTGTAACAATCCAATTGATCACGAGACATGTGATTTCATTAGAAACAACCAGAGGAAGAACCCTGACTCAAACACATACAATTCAGGGTGGTGCAATAATCCAAACATTTCTTGGTGTCAGGAACCAGTAAATTAAGCTCCCTATTAGTAACCTCATAATCATTTTTCGCAACATCAGGTAGCTCATCACAATATGCAACAACTTGGACCTTCTTAACAACCCAAGAAATCGGAGATTGAGGAGATGAATGAAATGATGATGCAATTCATGAAGCTAACACAAGCTTCAATGAATAAACAAGAAACATGAAACTAAACCCAAGAGAGGAGTGCAAGGCCATAATGCTTAAAAGTATTAAGGAAGTTAGAAATTTTAACAATATGATTGTTGTTGATGAAAATGCAGGTGAAAAAGCTGTTGAGGAAGAGCAACCTTCTGAAACTCAAAGTATGGAGCAACCTTCTAGAAAAGTGGAGCAACCTCAACCCGAGAAAAATGTTCAAAAATTACTTATCCAAGGTGAGCTTGTTCCTGAGAAGCATCTTGTTCCATCCCATCAACCAAGGACCCCTTATCCTCAATAAGCAAAGTAACATGAAATGACCAAACAATTTGATAAGTTTCATGAAGTCCTTAAGAAGCTTCATATTAACATCCCTTTTGTAGAAGCACTTGCACAAATGCATATGTATTTGAAATCCTTAAGAGATTTGTTGTTAAACATAAAGAAGTTGGAAAATGCAACGATGGTGCAACTTAATCGAGACTGCTCCTCAATTTTGGAAAGCAATCAACCTTAGTTTTTCTATCCCTTGCTCTATATGAAATTTAAACGTTGATAATGCACTTTGTGATTTAGGAGAAAACATTGATCTAAGGCTATACTATATCTACTAATAATTTGTCTTAGGAGAACCTCAACCCACTAGAGTATTTATACAACTAGTTGATAGAACTGTTAGCTGGAGGCATTATGGAAGAAGTTTTGGTAAAATTTGGGAAGTTTGTTTTACCTATAGATTTTATTGTGATGGATATGGATAATGATCTTCATGTACCTATCAATCTAGGGAGACCTTTTCTTGCTACATGTCGTGCTTTGATTGATGTGCATAATGGATAACTTATTTTGAAAGTGCATGATGAAGAAGTGATCTTTAAGATGAATGAAGCAATGAAGTATCCTCTTGCTTTTGATGATCAATGTTATTTTTTGGATATAATAGATGGCATTTAAACCCTTTTCTTAAATAATAACTTGAAAATTTTGAATTGGAGTAAAATGAAGAGATTGCAGTAGAACAGATTGAGGAGCAGCTTAACTATCACATAACCTACTCCCGCAAACAATATGTTGAACCTCTTACTCACGTACCAAATCTATCTTCCAAAACCTCCCTTGAAGAACCTCCAAACTTGAAACTTAAACCTCTACCCTCTCATCTAGAATATGCTTACCTTAACCCATCGAGCAACCTTTCAGTAATCATTTTCTCAAAACTCACCCAAGACTAAAAAGCCCAACTCATTTATGTGTTGAAGAAAAACATGGAGGCATTGGCTTGGAATATTTTTGACATAAAGGGAATTAGCCCTTTCATTTGTGTTCAACAAATTTTGATGTGTGATGATCATAAGCCGATGGTGCAACCTTAGTGAAGACTCAACCTAAATATGAAGAAAGTGTTTAGAAAAAAAGTAATCAAACTACTATATGCTAGAGTGATCTATCCAATCTCTAATAGTGTTTGGATCAGCCCGGTCTAAGTGGTGTCAAAGAAAAGGAGGGACATTCTAGAATAAACCGTACTGGTTACGTATAGACCATTTTGCACTTCCTTTCATAGACCAAATGTTGGAAAATTTTGCTGATTACACATTCTATTACTTTTTGGATGGCTATTCGGGCTACAATTAGATTGCGATACATCCATTGGATCAGGAGAGAACTGTCTTCACTTGCCCTTATGGAATATTTGCATATAGGAGAATGTCATTCAGACTTTCGAATGCCCCAATAACATTTCAGAGGTGCATGATGTCTATATATCATGACATGATCGAGAAAACAGTAGAAATATCTATGGATGACTTATTTTTCTAGAGAGTAACCTTTCAGTCTTTCCTGACCAACCTTGAAGCTATTTTGATTCAGTGCAAGGAAACCAACCTGGTCTTCAATTGGGAAAAGTGCCACATTATGGTCAATAAAGGCATTGTTCTTAGGCACAAAATTTCAGAGAAAGGAATTGAAGTAGATATGGCCAAAGTTGAAATCATTGACAAGCTTGCTGCACCCAAATTTGTCAAGATGTAAGAAGCTTTCTTGGATATGTTAGATTCTACTAGATGTTCATAATGAAACAACCCTTACCTTAAACTGTAAGAACAGAATCATAGTAATAATTTCCTTTAACTTATATCAACAAAAGTTATTATGCATATATTTATGTCATACTAATACTTGTGATCATTCGACTATATAACAACAAACATATATACTAACTCTCACATCTTGACATTTATTATTTCTATATGCTTATACTTGTGAGGAGAGAGAGTTTGAAATAGAACACAGCTAGCTAACCTTTCATCCATGTTCTCTACAAGTAATGAGCTTCTAGTAAAATACAACTTCAAAACACTGAAAAATATATAGTGATTTTAATAAGTCGCAAGCTCAGTGAATATAAACACTCAATGAGCTGACAATTTCACAAATTTATATAGTTACATTTTTACATATTTAATGGATATTTAGACTTGTATACTAATGCATGAGTCATTTATTATTTGTTATGACATTACCAACCAAACTATTTCCCTGGGATACATATAACATATAACAGATAACAATTGATTTGTGTCCAGCCTAATAAACAATTCATTGATCTTTCAGTGCATATAATAGAACATGACCTTTTGGTTCATGTGAAGCAGAACATGACCTTTCGGTTCATGTAAAACAGAACATAACCTTTCGGTTCATGTAAAAAGAACATGTATTGCAATATTTTGGAAGGTATGTCACAACTTTTCCTTTTTCATTTTCTTCGATCATTTTGCAAGTACATATGTCATATAGAATCATATATTAATTTCATCAAGTATGGAATTCATTCCATTTTATCGAAATAATTCACCAATACATATACACACATACAAATTCACGATTCACAATAAATCAATTATCATATCACACATATTTGAATATCACATATCATAAATTCATACAAAATATATTCAATTACCACATATCATTAATTCATATCAATTTCAAAATCAAACATTAACACCATCAACACATTTCACTTGCAAATTCAATGTCAAGTTCATTTCATATTTATACTCACAAATTAACCAAGCTAATTCCTCAAAAGTGATTTGAACCTTCCTCCTGAGCACTTTCAATATTCTATGATCCTATAAACAAATACAAACTTATATCATATTTCTTATACAATGGATAGTTTTTTTAATAATCATCCTACAATTAGAACTTTATACTCTTATGACCATACTAACTTCTAAAATCCATATCTCTAGAAATACTGGTCCAAATACTTTAATTTTAGTTTCATTTAACTCTTAACATATAATTATATAACATATAAAAATTTCTGAATCTTCCAATATGTGTATGATTTATAGTGAATTACTTTCACACACTAAATCGGTTTTTCCAGTAGAAATCAGAACTGGTCCTATCAAGACCTTGCCCTACTTAAAAACTCATAACTTTCAAAATACTTAACCAAACGACCTGAAACTAGAGCCATTCTCTTTCTAAGACACATAAGTATAACATAATAAAATCTCAGAATCATCCAATCAATATACTAGTTTTGGTGAATTAATCTTTCACACCCTACATCTGTTCCCTTTCACCTGAGCAACTCTTAGTAAAACAACCATACCCTCTCGTACAATGCTTAGATTGAACTAATTTCTTTTGTAAAATAAACTAGACAGATGAGAGTAAAACATATCAAACTTTTAGAATTTTACAATTAGTATAAAAAACCCACCATCAGTTTGAATCCCAATCAGCTTCTATGACTATTCTGCTCTGAACAGTTTGAATTAAATCAATTATAGAACAAAATCCACTTATTGAAAAATCCCCAAATTGTACACCAAGAACCCTAAAATATAGAGATACAACTTTTCTTTGTGTCATAACTCAAAATTCTATCTCTAACACTATGAAAATAACCATACAAAACTGAAACCATACTTGATTCTTGATTTCACTTTCTCCCTCTTCTTCTTCTTTCTCTCTTCTTTTCTCTTCCAAGGTCTGCGTTTTCTTTTGAGTTTTTCTTAACATAATCTCTTCTTATCTCTTTCTAATCTTAATATAATTACCATTTTGCCCCTCCATTAAATAATTAAGTATAAATACCTATACGTATAACTATACTATACTATACTTATACTTATTCCATATTAATTCTAGCAAACAACTATTCCAAATAATACTAAAATATTTTAACTAATTATAATTATTTTTCCGCTAAATAAGATCCTGAAACTATCTCTTTACATATTTAATTTCGTATTTTATATAACTTAAATTAATGTCTATAACAATATATGATATATAATTATACCATATAATAAATTTTATGACATATAACATATGTATCTAAATGCGAATATGATGTTATGAAATGGGATGTTGCAATTCTCCCCCTGTTAAAAAAAATTTCGACCTCGAAATTAATTACATGTATTATGAAATAGAAAAGGATAATCCTTTCTCATTCGTTCCTCTGTTTACCAAGTAGCTTCCTCAATTGAATGACTTTTCCAAAGTACTTTGACCAATGGTATTTCCTTGTTTCGTAATTGTTTATTCTTGTATCTAATAACTGCCATCGGTTCCTCCATATAACTCAAATTGTCTGCAATTTCTATTTCTTGGTCCTTCAGTACATGTGTAGGGTTCGACCTATACTTCATCAATATGCTCACATGAAAAACATTGTGAATTTGAGCTAACTCTAATGTTAGTGCCAATTTGTAAGCAAGTGGACCAACCTTTTGAAGAATTTCATATGGCCCAATATACCGTGGACTTAACTTTCCCTTCTTTTTGAATCTTAACACGCCTTTCCAAGGTGACACTCGAAGAAAAACTTTATCCCTCACTTGATATTCCATTTCTCGTCTATGTTTATCAGCATAACTTTTCTGTCTATCTTGTGTTGCCTTAAGTGCTTCTTACTATTTTCACCTTTTCAACTGTATCTTGCACTATTTCTGGACCTTCCAATATTCGTGTTCCTTCTTCATCCCAATATATAGGACTTCTGCATTTCCTTCCATACAATGCCTCATACGGTGCCATACCAATACTACAATGATAATGATTATTGTAAGCAAATTCCATCAAAGCAACATATTCATCCCACACACCTTAAAACTCCATAGCACAAGCTCGAAGCATTTCTTCTAAAGTCTGAACTGTTCTCTCTGATTGACCTTCTATTTGAGGATGAAAAGCAGTGCTGAAAATTAGTTTTGTACCCAATGCTTGCTGAAGACTTTTCCAAAATCGAGATGTAAATCTAGGGTCTCTATCTGACACAATAGACACTGGTACACCGTGTAATATAACAATTTCATTTACGTATCTCTTTGCCAAATTCTCCAATGAACAAACTCATTGAATAGGTAAGAAGTGAGCTGACTTTGTCAATCTATCAACAATAACCCAGATAACATCATTCTTTCTTGGGGTTTTCGAAAATCCAAACACAAAATCCATAGTAACCATTTCCCATTCTAAACTGGAATAGGCAATGATTGCATTTTCCCACTTGGAGCTTGATGTTCAATCGTTACTTGTTGACATGTTAAACACTTTTAAATGTACTCGGCAATGTCTTTCTTCATTCTGAACCACCAAAAATGAGGTTGCAAAGTATGATACATCTTTGTCATTCCTAGTTGCATAGCATATGGAGTAGTATGGGCCTCTTCTAAGATCTCCTTCTATAAATTATCAACATCTGGAACACAAACTCTTTGCCCCAACATCAAAGTACCACTTTCTAATGCAAAGTCTATGCTTTTCCCTTGCTTAACATTTTCCATAATTTCTTTTAATTATTGAGCTTCTTTGATTCGATCATATAACATCGGTCTCAACTTGAAATTAGCTAGCAAAGCTCCATTTTCACCTAGCTTTAAGTCAACATTCATAGCTGTAATTGTACCAAATATGGAAGTTTAGAAACCTGAACATTAGCCATTACACTAGTAGATTTTCTGCTCAAAGCATCGGTGACTACATTTGCTTTTCCCGGATGATATTCAATTGTGAAATCATAATCCTTTAATAACTCTAGCCATCTTCTTTGCCTCATATTCAATTCTTTTTTACTCAACAAATATTTCAAACTCATATGATTAGTAAAAATTTGAAATGTTTCTCCATATAAATAATGCTTCAAAATCTTCAAAGCGAACTCAACAGCAACAGGCTCTAAATCATGAACATGAAAGATAATTCATATGGTTTTAATTATCTTGATGCATATGCAATTACCTTACCATGTTGCATTAAAACACAACCCTAACCTTGGTGTGAAGCATCACTGTAAACAACAAATCGTCCTGTGCCAATTGGAATTGTCAAAATTGGAGCTAAAGTCAATCGTCATTTGAATTCATCAAAAATTTTCTAATAGTCAATTATCCACTGGAATGGTACATTCTTTTGTAATAACTTTGTCATTAGAGCAGCAATAAGAGAAAACCCATCAACAAATCGTCTATAGTATCCGGCTAAAACCAAAAAACTTCTTATTTCTGCTACATTTTTCGGTGCTTCCCATTGAACCGCTGCTTCAATCTTCTTAGGATCTACTTGTATGCCTTGACCAAAAACAACGTGACCCAAAAATAATACATGATCTAGCCAAAATTTACATTTGCTAAGCTTTGCATACAACTGCTTTTCTCTCAAAATCTGAAGTACATTCTCAAGTGTTGCTCATGTTCCTCATTGCTTTTCGAATACACAAGTATATCATCAATGAAAACAATAACAAACTTATCAAGATATTTCTGAAATACTTTATTCATTAAAGCCATGAAAGCTGCAGGTGCATTCATCAAACCAAATGGCATTACAAGAAACTCATAATGCCCATATCGAATTCTAAAAGTAGTTTTTGGAATGTCCTGCTTTGAAATTCTAAGTTGATGATACCCTGACCTCAAATCAATTTTAGAAAATATTTGTACTCCTTGTAGTTGATCAAATAAATCATCAATATGAGGTAAAGGATATTTGTTTTTCACTGTGACTCTATTCAACTGCCTGTAATCAATGCAAAGCCGCATAGTACCATCCTTCCTCTTAACATATAATACTGGAGCACCCCAAGGAGACACATTGAGTCTGATAAATCCTTTTTCAAGTAATTTCTGCACCTGTATTTTCAACTCTTTCAATTCTACCGAAGCCATTCTACATGGTGAAATAGAAATAGGTGCAGTTCTGACAAGTAAATCAATAGTAAATTTTGCTTCCCTATCAGGTAGCAATCCTGGTAAATATGTCAGAAATAAATCTGAAAATTCCCTATCCATAGGAATATCCTCTAGTGACACAATTGATGCCTTAGTATTAATAACATGAGCTAAATAGGCCTCACATCCATTTTTTATTAAATGAAGAGCACTAATTGCGGAAATCAAACAAGCAGGCACTATCTGGCGTTCACCTCAAAAAACAAGTTTTGGTTGACTTGGTGATTCTAAGATAACTTCTTTAGTAAAACAATTAACGATCGCATGATGTTTCGTCAACCAATCCATACCCAAAATCACATCAAATTCTCTAATATTCATTCTAATCAAATCAGCACTTAACACTACTTTATAGATTTGAATCGAACAATTTCGATACACACATGATTCACAACAACCAAATTACCCAATGGAGTTCCCACATTAAGATCAAATCCTAAAGGTTCATAACTTATATGCAATCGTGATGTCAAGCTTGATGATATGAATGAATGAGTGGATCTAGGATCACTTAATGTAAAAAAATCAATGTAGCAAATAGAAATCATACTAGTTACAACTTCCGGTGCATCAATCGCTTCTTGACGAGTCATAGCAAACACCCGAGCCTATGTTGTAGGCCTAGAACTTTGAGACTCAGATCTTCCAACATTACTTGCAGTTCCTCCTCTATCCCTGTCTCTTCTTGCTATCCCACTAGCTCCATTGACTCTGGTATTTTGAATTGTATTATCTGAATGAGTTCTTTCAGATACTCCTCGCTTAGGACAGTCACGTATCAAATGTTCAAAAGAACCACATAAGAAACATGCTCCAATCAATCTCCTACAATCTCCTTCATGGTATTTCCCACACTGTGTACACTGAGGTTTTGGTCTAGAACTTTGTCTATGACTTTGTCTCGAATAAGTTTGAATATTGGCTCTACCTCCTCTATTCTCAGAATATCCTCCTCTGATTGAAAACTATGATGGAGAAGAATATGTTTGATGTTTGGCAGACTTTTTACGTTGATCATCTCCGGAAGTACTCTGACTTCTCCTGGCTTTGTAGTCAGCATTTTCTTTTTCTAGTCTTTCGGCTCTTATTGCAGCATTTTTCAGTTTTAAATAACTATCAATTTCTGATTGAGCTACTTTGTTTCGAATTTCATATCTGAGCCCCTCCTCAAACTTCTTACATTTATCTTTCTCAGTAGCAACTAAAGATGGTAAATAGCTGGATAACTGATTAAATTTCACCTCGTACTCTACTAATGACATCCTTCCCTGTTTCAAATTCAAAAATTTCCTTCTTTGGTCATCAATATACACATCTAGCATGTATTTTTCTCTGATTTCTTGAACAAATTCATCCTAGGTCAAAATAGGAGGTTGAACTTTACTTCTCGGAACCGTCTCCCACAAGTCATAAGCATCGTTTGAATCAAGAACACTGCATAGTCGAATTTCTCATCTAGAGTACAATGCATCATGTTAAAAATTCATTTCAACCTTTTTAACCATCTTTCTGCTATAGTTGGATCTGTAGTTCCACTAAACTCTTCTATACCATTTTTCTTTAATTTATCAAATCTACGTTCCCTTTGAGCATATGGTGGAGGTTCTGGTACCACAGAAACCTCATGATGTACATTCGATGCATGCTAATGCATAGGTGATCCTATAGGTTCCATCCTGGCTGGTTCCTCTCTCCTCGAGTTAACACTTTCATCAGCCCGATATAGAAGTGATAAAATGTTAAATATTAACAAGTTCTATCTTTCTATATGTATGCATATGATGGCCCTATGATCATATCCCCGCTTTGAAACAACCCTTACCTTATATTGTAAGAACAGAATCATAGTAATAAATTTTTTTTTAACTTATATCAACAAAAGTTATCATACATATATTTATATCATATTAATACTTGTGATCATTCGTCTATATAACAACAAACATATATACTAAGTCTCACATCCCGACATTTATAATTTCTATATGCTTATACTTGCAAGGAGAGAGAGTTTGAATTGGAATACAACCAGTCGACCTTTCTTCCATGATGTCTTTAAGTAATGAGCTTCTAGTACAAACTTTATCTATAGCTTCAAAACACTAAAAAATATATAGCGATTTTAATGAGTCACAAGCTCAGTGAATATAAACACTCAATGAACTGACAATATCACAAATTCATATAGTTACATATTTACATATTTAATGGATATTCAGACTTGTATACTAATGCATGAGTCATCTATTATTTGTTATGACATTACCATCCAAACTATTTCCTTGGGATACATGTAACATATAACAGATAACAACTGATTTGTGTCCAGCCTAATAAACAATTCGGTGATCTTTCAGTGCATATAATAGAACATGACCTTTCGGTTCATGTGAAACAGAACATGACCTTTCGGTTCATGTAAAACAGAACATGACTTTTCTGTTCATGTAAAAACAGAACATGTATTGCAATATTTTGGAAGGTATGTCACAACTTTTCCTTTTTCATTTCCTTCGATCATTGTGCAAGTACATATATAATATAGAATCATATATTAATTTCATCAAGTATGGAATTCATTACATTTCATCAAAATAATTCACCAATACATATACACACATACAAATTCACTATTCATAATAAATCTATTATCATATCACACATATTCGAATATAACATATCATAAATTCATACAAAATATATTCAATTACCACATATCATCAATTCATATCAATTTCAAAATCACACATTAACACCATCAACACGTTTCACTTGCAAATTCAATGTCAAGTTCATTTCATATTAATACTCACAAATTAACCAAGCTAATTCCCTCGGAAGCGATTTCAACCTTCCTCCAGAGCACTTTCAATATTTAGTGATCCTATAAACAAACACAAACTTATATCATATTTCTTATACAATGGATAGTTTTTTTTCTTAATAATTATCCTACAATTAGAACTTTATATTCTTATGACCATACTAACTTCTATAATCCATATCTCTTGAAATACTGATCCAAATACTATAATATCAGTTTCATTTAACTCTTAACATATAATTATATAACATATAAAAATTTCATATTCTTCCAATATATGTATGATTTATAGTGAATTTTTACTTTCACACACTAAATCAGTTTTTCCAGAAGAAATCAGAATTGGTCCTATCAAGACCTTGCCTTACTTAAAAACTCATAACTTTTAAAATACTAAACCAAACTACCTAAAACTAAAGCCATTCTCTTTCTAAGACACATAGGTATAACATACTAAAATCTTAGAATTATCCAATCAATATACTAGTTTCGGTGAATCAATCTTTCACACCATGCATCTGTCCCCTTTCATCTGAGCAACTCTTAGTAAAACAACCATAACTTTTCATACAAAGCTTAGATTGAACTCATTTTTTTTGTCAGATAAATTAGACAAGTGAGAGTACATCCAACTTTTGGAATTTTACAATTAGTATAAAAACCACACCATCAATTTGAATCCCAATCTACTTATATGACTATTCTGCTCTGGCCAGTTTGAATTAAATCAATTATAGAACAAAATCCACTTATTGAAAAATCCCCAAATTTTACACCAAAAACCCTAACATATAGAGCTACAACTCTTTTTTGTATCATAATTCAAAATTCTATCTCTAACACTATGAAAATCACCATACAAAACCGAAACCATAACTGATTCTTGATTTCTCTTTATCCCTCTTCTTCTTCTTTCTCTCTGCTTTTCTTTTCTAAGATCTGCGTTTTCTTTTGAGTTTTTCTAAACGTAATCTCTTCTTATCTCTATCTAATCTTAATATAATTACTATTTTGCCCCCCATTATGTAATTAAGTATAAATACCAATTCTTATAAATATACTATAATATATTCATACTTATTACATACTAATTCTAATAAACAACTACTCCAAATAATAATGAATTATTTAAACTAATTATAATTATTTTTACTCTAAATAAGATCCCGAAACTATCTCTTTACATATTCAATTTTATATTTTATATAACTTAAACTAATGTCTAAAACAATATATGATATATAATTATACCATATAATAAATTTCATGACATATAGCATATGCATCTAAATGCAAATATGATGTTATGAAATGGTATGTTACATATCAAAGGTTTCTCCAAGATTGCTCAACCCTTGACAACACTTCACAAAGATTTTGAGTTCAAATTCGATGAAGTTTGCTCCAGAGCTTTTCAAGAACTTGAAACAAGACTAGTTAATGCATTCATATTGATTGCTCTTAATTGGAAGATCCCTTTTGAGCTAATTTGTGATGCTAGTGACACTTAAATTGGAGTAGTCTTGGGATAAAGGGTTGATAAGAAGTTTCATCCTATCTATTCACAAGAAAAAACTTGATCGAAACTCAGCAAAACTACACTATGACTAAGAAAGAGCTGCTTACTGTAGTATATGCATTTTACAAGTTTAGATCCTACTTGGTGATTTCAAAATTCACTATTTTCAAAGATCATGCCACCTTGAAATACTTGTTGGCAATAGGATGCAAAACAAAGGTTCACTAGATGGTTGTTTTTGCTTAAGGAGTTTGACTTGGTGATAGAAAACAAGAAAGGGTAAGAAAAAGTAGCTACTGATCACCTATCCATAATACCCACAAGCAATCTTTTTGAGCAACCTGAGATCATAGATTTCTTTCTAGATGAGCAACTTTTGTAGTGAGATTTGTCCCTTGGTTTGCTTATATTGCAAATTACCTTGCTTGTGGTATAAAACCTGTCCAACAAAAGAAAAAGTTCTTTGCTAATGCTAAATACTATTTTTGGAGGAGCCATTTTTGTTTAAATTGTTTGAAGATCAAATGATAAGGAGATGCATTCTGGAGGTGGAAGTTCCCACAATCTCGATAATGTGCCATAACAAGGAGGCTGAAGGACATTTTGGAGCAAATCGTACTATAGATTAAGTTCTTAAAAGCACTCTCTATTGGCCAACAATATTCGAAGATTGTCAAATGTTTTTTATGGAGTGTAATGAGTGCCAACAGACATGTAATATCTCTACTAGAAATGCTATGCCTTTAAACAATATAGTTGCATGTGAAATTTTTTATGTTTGGGGTGTAGAATTTACGGGGCCTTTTCCAAACTCATATGGAAATAATTACATACTACTTGCTGTTGACTATAATAGTAAATGGGTGGAGGCAATTGCAGCCTTGCAACTGATGCAACAGTAGTAATAAAATTTCTGAAAAACTCTTTACTAGATTTGGAGTACCTAGAGCAATCATCAGCGACCAAGGAACCCATTTTTGTAACAATCAATTTGAAAGGTTCTTGAATAAATATGGTGTTACTCATAGTATTATCACTCCCTATCACCCACAAACAAGTGGGTAAGCTGAAATCTCTAATAGAGAGATCAAGCACATTCATGAGAAAACACTAAGAAATTTTAGGAGAGATTGAGCCAATAAGCTTGACAATGCATTTTGGGCATATGGAACTGCCTATGAGACTCCCATTGGCATGTCTCCATTTAGATTTCTCTATGGAAAAGCTTTCCACTTGTTGAAATGGAATTGAAAGCTTTACGTGTACTAACTTTTCTAAACTTTAACATGAATGCTATGGGTGAGCAAAGAAGGTTGCAGCTAAACAAGTTGGAAGAATTTAGGTTGGCTATGAAAATGCCTTGAATTATAAAGAAAGGAATAAAATGTCGCATGATCAAAAGATTCACTAAAAAGAGTTCCAACTTGGGAAACAAGTTCTCTTGTTCAATTCAAGGCTGAAAATATTTCTTGGAAAACTTATGTCATGTTGGAGCGGTCCCTATACTGTCCAAAAGGTCTTCCCACATGGTGTTATTGAAAACATGAATTGGGAAGGATAAATAATCAAGGTCAATGGGAAAAGTTTGAATCAATATATGGCAAACAAGCAAGCCAAGGTTGCTACGAACAAACATCACTCTCTAACCCTTGTAAATAATTAATAATTATAATTGTGCATTTTTAATCCTTTTTTTAATATTGTTTTGTAGATGTCCAACAAATTAAGTATGGGGAGGTAACACAAGGAATCCAAATTGTTTCCCTTTTTGTTGTTCATCATACTTACAATCACCCTTTTCACTTTTTAAATTTTTGCTTAATTTTGGAAGCCATGTGCATCTTTTGAAAACATTTTTTTTATATTAGTTTAGCAACCATTTTTCTTAACATTTCTTTTACCACACTTGGATTTTAAATAAAAAATTTGTTAAATTTTGAAGGGATAACATGTAAAGGGGAAAAGAATTCAGTTTTTGAAGACTTCTAATGATAAAAGAAGTTAATTTGTTTTAGGAAAAGTAAAAGGACAAAATCAAGTTGTATTTTTTCTCTTTCCTACAACTACTATGCCCATGATGGCCTATTTCTTCTCTTAAAAACCTAAAAAATGACAGTTTCTTTTTAAATCATTATCCCATTCAAAAACAACTTCCTTTTTAATTAACTCCCTTGTTTCTTCAACCCCCAACCAAAAGCTTTTCATCTTCTTTCAAAGTTTTCTTTCTCTCTTTCCCTGAAATAATTTTCCGAAAATCTTCTTCAAAATGGTGAACATAAGGAAACAAAATTCCAAGAAACTCTAACAAATCCAATAGTTCCAATTTCGAATGCATTTTTTAGTGAAAAACCGGGGGTTAACTTAGAAAGAGTGCTCAAAAGGATGAAGGAGTTCATAACTCAAGAGCAAATCAAGAATTACACCTTTTTCAACAAGCTCAGGTTTCTACCTTCTAAGATTTTGGTTTGGGAAGCCCTAGAGAAACTTGGGCTTGCTATGGAAATGCGAGAACTTTTGATTGGAGGAGGATAGGAAAGCTTTGTGGAGAATTATGAAGCATGCTATAAAGAACTCACTCTAGAATTTTTATGTACTTTTAAAGAGAATAAGGAAGTATATGAGCCTGATTTTGAGGGTAAGTAAAGATTTTGCATGTTTGGAGAAAACAAGGCCAATTCTTTAAATGATTTGAATTTCCATCTGGGAGTTTCAGACATAGACACTCTTTTGTTAGGATAGTTTGAAGAAGCACTCTGTGAGAAGCCGAAGGAATATGATGTTGCTGAGTTTTGGAAAGATATCACCGGGTTGGATGATTACAATAACAACAACAACTCAAAGAATATGATGCAGTTCAAGCATCAGATTACCCAAAAGCTGGTGGTTGGAACTTTGTTTGCTCTTTTTGATGCCTCTAATATTACTGATGATGACCTTTTTGATTTATGATACATGGAAAAGGGAAAGAGGATGGATGTTGGGAGCCTTTTTGTGAAAAATCTCCTAGAGCTACCTAGAACAACTGCCAATTGCATAATGGTAGGATCTTTCATTACTACAACTGCCAAGACCTTGTTGAAAACATTTTCCCTCAAGGTCTAGAGTTAATGTTTGATTCGGCCAAGATGGACTACAACAATCTTAATCAAATTGGTGAGTGCAAGTAGAGTGGAAAGGAATGGGAAAAAGAACTTTGGAGGCATTTGATAAACCCACTCCAAAGAAGAGAAAGACTACCTAAAAGTCCTTCACACCAACAAGGAGGAAAACTGCTAGAGCAGAGGACTCGATTGAGTTCATGAAAACTTGTGAAAATATATCAATGAAATACCTTTTGAACATCATTGAGGATTTGCTCATCAAGAAGGAGGATAAAAAATGGAAAGTTGAGATGGAGAAAAGGGTTAAGGAGATGGAAAGAAAAGATGATAGGGATGAGGATAGCCTAGAGTACATTCCAACTTTTAAAGCTAAAAGTGAGAAAAGTGGAACCAAGGACAATTTGGACTTGGAGCAATCTCCCTCACAATCAAAGAAGGATGAGAAGCATACTAGAGAGTCAAAGGAGAAACAACTAGGTGAGGAGGAGCAATTTTCTAACAAAGGATTGTTGCAACAATCTTCCCCACTACCTCTAGAGTAAAGTATCCAAGCCTCCTCTCCCTATGTCTGGTAATTCACTTTCCACTTATGCATTGAATTCTGCAAATTTAAAACCATGCTAGGTAGTATGCAATTCCTATACCTTATTTCTTGAAATTGTGCTTTTATGCTTAATTGTTGCTTTGAGGATAAAACAAAGTGTAAGTATGGGGAGGGATATAGTTAGTTTAGTGATCCTTTTACCTTGCTTGGAATTGTTTTTGGTACATGCTTCTACTGATAAGAGATTGCCCCTACTTTAACAATTTATTTTAACTTGAGTTTTTCTTATTTATAAACTATTTTGTGAACTATTTTTATTGTATATTATGGTTCAAAATTTGTAAAGTGTGTTTTGTGTAGAATTTTGATAATTTGCCAAGATTTTTCGATTTTAAGCATTGCTTTCTATTTTGGCCTTTAACATGGAACTTTGATCTTTGGAATGCAAGTAATTTGTGTAAAACACTTAGAGTTTGGATAATTGATGATAAGCCTACTCTGCCAAGTTTTGACAAAAGTAAATTTAAGAAAGATGGACTATACTTGAACTTTTTTCAATAAATACTGCTAAAATAAAACCAACAGCAAATTAACCCCTTTTTAGTAAGGATTTGAGCCTTTATTTCCTAAATACTATTTCATTAAAATTCTTTGCTGAGTGGGCTTACACATGCATGCTTAAGCTAGAACTTGGTTTGGATAGTAACTTTTGAGACCACATCTTTATTCACTTGCATATAAAAAATAAAGGCACTAGTATTAACCCTCTCAAATAAAAAATCAACCCTTTATATGAATATTTTTCCCTTAGAACAGTCCCTTTGAGCCTTTGACCTTTTCTTTCTTGCAACACACAAGATATAATCCAAAAACCTTTCACTTTGATTTCAATTTGTCAACTTGAATATTTGCCAAAAATTTTCAGTAAAATACATTGAGTTTTTAGAGCAATTGTTAACTTGTGTTTTCAAAAATTAATTCAAGAAAAACCCATGAACTATCTTCAAATCTATCAGTTCTAGCCTAGAAATCAATCAATTAGTCTTGTAAAAAAGAAAAACTAAATACTAAAAAGAAGAATAAAAGAAAAAAAAGAAATAGAAAAGAAAAAGAAAAATCAAGCAAAAATTCATATCGAACTGAATTTTTTTCTCCTTGGAGAAAGCCCATTTTGAATTATTCATTGTCAAAGCTTGTTGAATTGCATCTCTTTGTATCAATGCTAGAATGATTATTCAAATTGATCATTTATTTGTTATCTTCAAGATTGGTTTCATTGTTCTAATCTTTTTCTTTGAGCCTGAAATTTTCTATTAATGCATAAGTTAGAGGCTGTAACTCTGATACAACTTGCTGCTTGATCAAACATTTTATTTGCAAAAATCTTTTCACCCACTTGACACATCCCAAACCCCAAGCCTACATTACAACCTTTTAAAGATCTTTTGATTATGTTAGTGATTAAAACCTAGTGGTAGAGATTGGATTGATGATCAAGCTTATGGACTTAAGGCTATTGTGTTTTAATCTATAAAAATTCACCCTTAAACACCTTGAGTGAATTGAGAGAAATTCTTTGATGAGGTAGTTTGGTTGCATTGATTTCCCTGTTTATTGAAGAACTAACTCTAGTGTATAGTCCTAACCTGTTTTTAAAAGCCAAGTTGAATTTTTTGATGTGAGTGAATGCATCTCTATCCTTAAACTTTGTATTTTACTCAGATTTTTTTTATCTTTTTAGAGAAAAGAGTTGATTGTTGATTACCTTATGTGTTTTGGTCATAAATTTTTTTCTTATTTGTTTTCTCTTTCTCTTTCTGATCGCTTGAGGACAAGCAATTGTTCAAGTATGAAGATATTTGATAAGTGCAAATAATTACTGATAAATAACATGTAAAATGACTTTAGAATCACTTGTTTTGGTTTTAGATTGCAGATTTTATAAGGAATTTGTGATTTTGTACGTTGCTGTTGAAAATAGAGAGGTTGTTGTGAAATCTGGAAGAGGCGCAAGCTTGTGAAGATTGCTCCGATGAAAGATAAGTAGTAGGGTTTTACAAGTAGCCTAGAAGTAGAGAGGAGGCCCAAACATGGATGATGATGTAAGCGATGGCTGGTGCAAGTGATGGAACCATCTTGAATAAATAAGTAGCTTATTAAGGAAGATTAGTGAATTTTGTGGATAATATAATTTTGGAATATTTTAATTTGCTGCAAGTTGGCCACTTGCTAAATCTAGAAAGGTCCATTTGGCCCCATAAAAGGGGACCTTTAATTTGAAGTTTCTTTAACTTTTGATTGGCTCACAAACTTGTTACTTTTGTTGAACATATTAATTATCATATTTTCTTTCTTTTTTAGTGTTATACTGCTATTATTTATGATGATTAGCAACTAAATCCGGAGCATGATTAGCCAGCAACCTTACCGACTTTTAGTGGTATCTTAACTTGCTTTCTTTTACTCTAACTGTTATCTTAAGTTGATTGCTTGTATTTGTGCTTAAATATTACTAAGTCTGGCTAAACTTAAATTTAGTGGAATCAAGAAGTACCAAAATGTGAATTGTAAACATAGAAATCACACAAAACACATAGTTCTACAAGTATAGAAAGGAGACTAGAAATGTGTTAGGAGTTTTTATTTTAATAGAATGCTGGCTTAAAACTAATGCATAAAATGTAACTTGCATGAAAAGCAAACCCGAAGTGAACTTTTTAAATGGATATAAGCAATAAGATAATTGGTAGAGCTTAGTGAACTTTATGCAAGATACCCCAGAGTTATGAGCGAAAAAATGGTTAGAATAATAGGAAGAAGTTTCTGCCAAGTCTGTTAAGTTTACAGGTGAAGCTTGCATTATTAACCTTAATGTATTTTTAGAGCAATCTTTTTTCTGCTTATTGTTTTTCAATCTGTTTGGAGCAATCTTATTATTTTCAGCATTCTTTATATAATTTCCTCATTCAACTTTGACAAATTAGATTTATTTCTTGCAAGTATGCTGCTTAATTTAACTATTTTCCCGTGCTTCTTTTGGGATGACACTTGGTCTTGCCATATGCTACTAAAATGAACTAGTAAACTTGCTAGGTACCCTTAGGCATAATCAAATACCATCATTTTCAAGAGCCATATGAACCCATCCATTCTATCACAAATCAACAAGATCCTAACAAAATCATGTTGCATGTTTCTATTGTAACCAGGTAGGAAATAAAGTTCAACAATGCCAAATCAAGGAAGGAAGATATAATGGAATTGATATGTGGTCTTCTAAAAGGAATTCAAATAAATCTAACCCTAAAGTACCCAACTCGTTGTGGGTACCTAAAGTGGATTAATTTGTTTTACAAGGTTTGTCTCAAGAGCTCCTCGAAAAATTCAAAATGGTAAATTGATAGTGGATGCTCTAGACATGTGATGGGTTACAAGAAACACTTCCCCTCCCTAAAGTTCGAAAGAGAAAAACAATGAGATTGGGTGGTAAAAAGAAAGGACATATAATAGGAATTTAAAAAGTTGGAAGCAATCCAAGATTTGATGATGTTAGACTTGTTGATGGACTCAAGTTCAATCTTCTAAGCGTGAGCCAACTTTGTGATAAAGGTTATAAGGTAACATTTGAATTTTCAAATCGTAAATTTATGGATGATGCATGTGATATTGTTCTTAATGCCTTTGGAATTAATAATGCTTACGTTCTTTATATAAATTCTTTCGCTAATAATAGCTATTTGATATCTCAAGATGATGATAGTTGGTTATGGCATCATAGACTAGGTCATGCTAGTATGCAAATAATTTCAAACCTTCCAAGCATAATCTAGTTAGAGGTTTTCCTAATATATCTTATGATAAGAATCATTTATGTGATGCTTGTGTTAAGGGAAAACATGCTAGAAATGCCTTTTCTTATAATAGTGTTGTGACCTCCTTCAGACCCCTAAAATGTTTGCATCTAGATTTACTTGGTCCCTTACGACCATCTAATATCAATTGGAAAAAATATGCTTTTGTGATTGTCGATGGTTAGTCTTGTTTTACTTGGGAATTATTCTTGCATCATAAGGATGAAGCTTTTGATCAATTTGCTAGTCTTTGTAAAAGATATGTCTATTTCATCTGTTAGAAGTGATTATAGTAAGCAATTTGAGAATTATATGTTTGAACTTTTTTGTGATAAACATGGAATCTCTCATACCAAGAACTCCCCAAGAAAATGGTGTTGAGGAATGAAAAAGAACAGATCTCTTGAGGAGATGACAAGAATAATGCTCAATGAAAATGGGTTACCAAAGTATTTTTGAGCCGAAGTTATGAATATGTCTTGTTATATTCTTAATTAAGCCTTAGTAAGACCCATCTTAAGGAAAACATCTTATGAATTATGTTAAGGGAAGAAATTGGATATTAGTTACTTCCAACCTTTTGGTTGCAAATGTTTTATTATCAATAACAAGGATTATCTTGGATATTTAACAAGAAACAAATGATCTATCTCCACAAGAAATAAGCAATGATGATCATAATATTGAAGAACTTCAAGTTCAACCATTGGAGCATGATTTTCCGAAAGATATGAGACTTCACAAATATCACTCAAAAGAGAACATCTTTGATGATCATTCACAAAAAATGATGATAAGAGGACAATTAAGAGAATACTTTGGGAATGTTGCATTTATCTCACATATAGAGCTAAAGATTCTTGAAGAAGGCAATTTGGAAGAAGGCTGACTTATGGCTATGCAATAAGAACTTGATCAATTAAAGAGAAACAAAGTTTGACATCTTGTTCCTAAACTAAGTGATCAAATCTGTAATTAGAACTAAATGGGTGTTTAGAAACAACCCTATGAGTCTAGAAAGAAGATCCAAAACAAAACAAGATTGGTAGGTCAAGGATGTAATATAAAAGAAGGTATAGATCATAATGAGACTTTTGCTCCGGTTGTAAGACTGGAAGCTATCCTGATGCTTTGTGCATGTACATACTATACGGACTATGAACTCTACCAAATGGATGTTAAGAGTGTCTTTCTTAATGGTTATCTCAATGAAGAAGTTGATATCAAACAACTACCTAGATTTAAAGATAGCAAGGCAGATCATGTCTATAAGCTCACTAAAACACTATATGGGCTCAAACAAGCACTTCAACCAAGAAAAAGTTGATACTACTGTTTTTATTAAAATTTTAAATAAGCATACTTTATTTGTGCATATATATGTAGATGACATTATTTTTTGTTCTACTAATAAGCTTTTATACAAGGAATTTTCCAATGAAATGAGTAAAGAATTTGAAATATCCATGATGGGAGAATTGGACTTCTTTCTTATTACAAATTAAATAAGGAAAAGGAGAAACTTTCATATGCCAAACGAAGTATACTTGAGAGCTTATCAAGAGATATGGCATGGATAATTCAAAACATGAAAAGACTCTTATGAGTACCATAAGCTCACTAGATGCTGATTTTAAAGGTAAAACGGTAGATACTAAAAAGTATAGAGGTATGATTGGCTCATTACTTTATTTAACATTTCTATATCCGATATTAAAATTAGTGTATGTTTATCTGCACGTTCTCAAACTAACCCCAAGGAATCCCACTTGTAAGCTGTGAATAGAATTGTTTAAGTATGTAAATGGTACTCAAGATATTGGGATATGGCATCCAAAAAATACAAGCTTTGATCTTATTGATTATAGTGATGTTGACTATTGTGGATGCAAATTAGAAAGAAAAAGCACCTCAGGATCATGTCAATTGCTAGGAGAAGTACTCATATCAAGGTCAAGCAATAAGTAAGCCACGATGGTAATATCAACAACAGAAGCCGAATATGTTACCCTAGCTCAAAGTGTCTCACAAAACTATGGATCAAGCAATAATTATTGGTCCATGGGTTAAAGTTTGATCGCATTCCTATCAAGTGTGAGAACAAAAGTGCTATTAACATCACAAAAAATCTATCTAATACTCAGGAAACCAAGCACATTGATATTAAGCATAAATTTATAAGTGATTATATGTAAAAAAGAAAAATTACCTTGAGAGTACATCCCTACTCAAGAGCAAATGTCAGATATCTTCACCAATACTCTAAATGAAGAAAAATTCAACAAGTTGAGAATAATGATTGGTATGGAAGAACACCATATGGGACATAAGCAGTAGAAATTGTTAAATTTGGTTTATTATTCCTTTATAAGTGGAAAAAGAACCATGAAAATATAAGTATATTGGATTTGGAATTATTTAATTTGGAGTAAAATTGTAGAAATTATGAGCATTTAAATCTGTTTTATAGGTTGCTAAAAATTCTAACAAGGTTGCTGAAGATTTCCAGATTTGGGTGAGAAAAGTGTGTCCAGCAAGGCTGCTGACATGTCAGTATGTGATTAGACCTTTGTTGGAGCATTTCTTGGAGGGAAAGAAAGTCTTCTAGAGGGAAAATATGATCTTAGGCGTGCTGCCACTTGCCCTTTACTTGGTCATCAAGAAATAATCTAATGGCCCTAAATATTTTGTAATATTATATTAAGAACCACTTGACAACTTGCTTAAGGCTTAAGGACTAGAATATATAAGCCTTCATTTTGTTTTTGAGAGCAACTTAGGCTCTTGTTGTAAGTACTTTTATGTGTGTCTTTCGTTTATTACTTAATATACTTTTATTATTTAATTGTTTTATAAATTTAATTAATTTCATTATCTTCTTTAACATGAATAGAGAGTAGTTTCCTAGCAAGCTTGCTAGGCTCTGCCAGGGCTTGTTTGTGGTGTAGATTCTCCTTTAAACCAACATGAAATCTTTTATTAGACTAATTATTATTATTTTTAAGGTTTCATGGGTCTAGCTAGCATGTGTTGGATTGGGAAGCTAGGAACAGAAAGGTAATGACTAGTAACCTTAAGCCTCTTAATAATCACCTAAGTTTACA
This sequence comes from Euphorbia schlechtendalii, assembly GCA_949673415.1. Taxonomy (NCBI): domain Eukaryota; kingdom Viridiplantae; phylum Streptophyta; class Magnoliopsida; order Malpighiales; family Euphorbiaceae; genus Euphorbia; species Euphorbia schlechtendalii. Next base: position 10,433 of record CATIWQ010072608.1, on the reverse strand, counting down.
CACACCGAGAGAGGATACTAAACTTTTGCTAAAGGTTCTGGGATTTATTCTAGATGCTCACTTGAGCTAAATGCTTAAGGTCTAGTCCGTAAGTGGATAACTCCCGGGGTGAAAACCTTAAAGTATTAAGTGGCAGGATGGTATGCCTCACTTAAATACATGGAAAACATGTAATATACTTTAGGTCTATGCACTTATACATATTGGGATAAAGGAGAGGACGCCCCATGAGCACCCCTTAATGTCCTGGTAAAGCATTTGTCTTTATTATTGTAATTTTATAGCAATCTTACATTCTATCTCTACATTTTGTAGCAACCTTGTCCCTGTCTTCTTTTATATTACAACAACTTTTATTTTAATTTTTTTTCTCTCGAATCACCTTTTATACTGAAGCCTTCTAACCTACTAAATAGCATATAAAATTAACTACTTTCCTTGCTCCTTGTAGGAATGACACTTGGTCTTACCTTGTACCACTAAACGCGATCGAGTATACTTGCTAGGCTCATTTGGGCAGACAACATTCCTTCTAATCTATTGGATAAATCTATGAAATAGATATGAATGATTAATCATGCTGATTTGTGCAATAAAGAAAATGAGGAAAAAATTAAGGAGAAAATTGCAAATCGAAAGAAGTGGTGATGTAAGTGGATGGCGTTTCAGTATTCAAGATAGGTTTGGTATTCACTACCATTTGGGTCAAGCTCCTTTGGGTCATGAGACTTTTCTCGAAAAGCTACTTTGGGTCGAGATTCAGGCAAACCAAGATTCCTAAATTTAAATACAGAATCATCACCTGAATCAACTCTTTCTAAGAACAAATCTATATTGTAGTTCAGAGATATGGTTCAGACGGACGCTTATTTATAGTTAGCCAATTTAAAATACATTTCAATGAAAAAACCAATAATTCTTTATTTAACGCTATTTCCGAGTGGCAGGCACGTGCCTAGCCATATTTGACTATGTTGACTATGTTATATATATATATATATAATGTTAGAATAGAACCCATAAAAAAAAAAGTCTGAAGTGCACACAATCGAAAACAACTTTGAAAAATCGTATCACTAAAACCGGTTGTCTATTTTGAATAATCTTTAATGCTTCGGTAACCTTGAGATGTTTATAATATAGGAAAAAATATCAACACATTTATTCAAGGTTCAAATAAATGCCAGAAATTAAAACTGCTTGATGCCCTAGAAACAACAAACGATGTTTGAGCGTGCAACTTAAAAAATTATAACTTTTGATCTACCAAACCGTTTTGGATGAATTTTGGTGTTTCGGATAGCCCAAGATGTGTAAAATGAATTGTTATAAATTTGAGAACAAAAATAATAATGGATTTAAATCCTTGTTTCAGTACAGTAAGACACGTACAACAACGATAACTAGAAAACAAAAGTTTGAGCGTGAAACAAAATTTTTCTTTTGCTTAAGTCATGATTATGGAAAGAAAAATATGAATACGCTTCACAACAAGATCACAAGAAAGATAATTAATATAAATATATTATAACATCAGGTTGTTTTTCCTTTTGGCTTAGAATTCATCTTCTTTGGATTCCGAGCAATCTTGAAGAAAGTTGCCTCGAAGAAGAACAATTAAGGCTTTGTACGTGGATTTGGTGTTTGTGGCAGATATTCACAAGAAAATAATCACTTCAGAACAAAAAGATAAATTGAATTGATTGATTTCTCTTGTTGTTCAAAATCTTGGTGAATGAAAAAGTCAAGATTATGTGTAGTAAATCGAGCAGAGCATCGCTATCACTTAGAAAAACTTTCGGTCCTTAATTCTATATTTTTAGGCTCTATTTATAGAGTTGGTTTAATTCCGTGTAGAAAATTGTATCTTGGCTAAAGAGGAAGAAACTTGAATGCAGAAAATATTCTTCAAATTTTAACCAATCACGATATTATTATTGGGATTGCGGAACCAGTTTCTAGGCAATTCTATTTGTGAAATTTGAATTAAGGTGGTAAAATGTTGTTAAGGAAACAATTGCTCATGGTACCCCTATCAGGATTGCGGTACTGTAATTGGAATAGCGGTACCCCAGTCACTTAGTCAAATTACAGATTTTCTTTAGAAACAAATCGATTGCGGTACCCCCCTATCAGGATTGGGATACCGTGACCACGATAGGGGTACTCCAAACCCAAACAGTCAAAATTTCAGCTTTTAATTTCTATATAGGTGATAAGATTTTCTTCTTCTTCAAGGCTCATTCTGTATATTAACTCATGAACCTAAAATATCAGAATAAGCACAATATAATACCAACCTTTCATCATCGATTAACAGGTCATTGAAAATCCATGCTAATAATTTGCCCATTGCAGGAAAACCCTTAACAAGTCAATGTGGTCAAGCGATAGTTAGAACAGAAAGAGTCAAAGATACTTACCTGTAGGGATGAAACTTTTCTGAAGTCATAATCATTACTTAATTGATTTGTTTGGAAACAAAAAAATTTCCCCTTCAATTATGAATGATTATGTGTTGATGCGGAGTATTCTCTGCTTGGGGAAAGGACTTCCAGTTAGGGGAGAGACTTTTGCTAAGGAGAGTTGATGGATTAGCTAAATCTTCCTTGGAGATGATTGGCTTTAAAGTTGTAAGATTTTCTCAACTACACATTCAAGGATTGAGATTTGGGATTCATACTTAAAAGGTTTGAGTGAAATGGTATTGATTTGCAACTCACGAAAAGGTTTGAGTGAAAAGGCATTGGTTCTCACAAAATGTTTTTTATCTTAAACATCTTTGGATTGTGGATCACAAAAAGTTTGAAGTGGAAAGACATTAGCTTGCATCTCACTAAAGGGTTTGAGTGAAACGATGTTGGATTGCGGCTCATAAAAATTTTGAGTGAAACATCATTGGTTTGCGGCTCACGAAAGGATATGGAGTGAATCGACATTGTTTTTTCACTCAATAAAGGTTTGAGTGAAACATCATTGGTTTGCGGGTGACGAAAGGATTTGGAGTGAAATGACGTTGGTTTTTTGCTTATGAAAGGATTTAGAGTGAAATGGCATTTGAATACGGCCCACAAAAGGATTTAGAGTGAAACAACATTTGATTATGACGCACAAAAGGTTTGAGTGAAATGGCATTGGTTTGCGTCTCATAAAAAGATTTGGAGTGAAACGATATTTAATTGCGACTCACAATAGTTTTGAGTGAAACTACATTGGTTTGTGGCTTACAAAAGGATTTGGAGCGAGACAACCTTTGATTACGACTCACAAATGATTTGAGTTAAATGGAATTGTTTTGCGGCTCACAAAGGGTTTGAGTGAAACGACATTAGCTTGTGGCTTATGAAAGGATTTGGAGTGAACCGACATTTGATTATACTCATAAAAGGTTATGAAGTTGTTTATGGACATGACTCGTAAAGGATGCGAAGGTGGTGTATGGACACGACTCTCAAAAGGTTGCGAAAGTGGTGCATGAACACGAATCACAAAGGGTACGAAGGTGGTGTACGGACACGAATCACAAAAGGTTACGAAGTGGTGTATAGACATGACTCACAAAATGTCGTGAAGTGGTGTAGAGACATGATTCACAAAGGATGTGAAGGTGGTATATGAACACAACTCTCAAAAGGTTGTGACATGGTGTATGGATATGAATCATAAAAGGTGCAAAGATGGTGTATAAACATGACTCACAAAAAGGTTGTGAAGTTTTATATAGACACGACTCACAAAGGGTGTGAAGGTGGTGTAGAAATACGACTCACAAAAGGTTACGTAGTAGTGTATGGACATGATTCATAAAAGGTTGTAAATTGGGTATGAATACGACTCAAAAAGGGTGCGAAGGTGGTGTATGAACATGACTCACAAATGGTGCGAAGGTGGTGTTTGAACACGACTCACAAAAGTTTACGAATTGGTGTATAAACACGACTCAGAATGGGTGCGAAGGTGGTGCATGAACATGACTCATAAAAGATTGTGAAGAGGTATATGAACATGAATCAAAATGATTGCAAATGTGAAGTATGAACTCGACTCACAAAAGGTGCAGAGGTGATATGACAAAAAGTTATTCTAGATGAGGATTCCAGTGTATTTCCATTAACCATAGCCTTTAAATATCGATATTTGATGTCGTTGCATTGATGAAATTTTGACTTTGCCCCAATTAAGACTACTCGATCATGTGAGATTTGTTTGTGATTTCTTCTATTTCCTTTGAACTAGTGTATGTGTTTAGTTTGGGTTCAGGTCCCTCTTGATTATAGTGGGAGGCTAGCTTGTGGGTATTAATCTTTTGGTGATACATTATTGATTTAAACGGCACTCACGAAGATGTGATAATTTGTACCTAGTTGTGTGATTATACAAAAATGCATGCTATGTTCCTAATGTAAACAATAAAGTGACTTGATATGCATAAATATGTTACTCAGGCTTCTCTTGAAGAGCAGTTTGATAGATAGGTTGAAGCGAAAGAGAAAGCTTGGGCTTCTATTACCATGGTTGAGGCAGTTGAGGTACAGGTACCTCGTCTTCAAGAGTAGAGGTCTAAGTGGAGGCACGAACGGGGAGATCCCGGGTGCGGCCGATGAGGGATTGTAGTTGTCATCGATTAGTTCAGTAGCTATAGATATCTCAAAATTGATTAGCATTTCAGTTTTTTATTATCTTGTTCTCTATTAGAAGAAGCTCAATACTCCATAAAATCCAACTTAGAGATCTACTGGCGAAATTTGAAAGAGCGTTATGAAAGATTTCCCAATCTTCTTGCATTCTTTGGGATGTTTATAGGTTAGATATTTCTTTTTAGTGACTTGAAACCCTTGTTCAAGGAATTCTGTGTTATATTCAACATCCCATCTTTATGGTATGTGAAGCCAATTATACCTGCCTAAATCTATTGCTTACTTGAAAGTGCTCTTAGATTCAATTGACATGTTTCTTTCTCATTCCCAAGAAACTATTTGATTATGCTTAGAGGAGATGCTTGACTTGATGAACTGAAGTTGTGCTAGATTTTAATTTTTTCATAGGGAGTTATTGAATAATTCTCTTCCCATCTAACTGCATATGTCATAAATTTTTCCTGGATCGCCCTTTTGGGTTTTCAACCTAGAAAATTTTTATTCCCGGCTTTTGCATAAACCTCAATTTTTTCAGCCTATCTAATTATTAGGTAGTATGAGCTATTCTAGATGGAATCTAGTGAAGGTGTACAAAGTATGAAAATTAAGTTCATGATCATCATCGACGAGCTGAAAAGACTTGAAAAGAACTTCACTAAGTAATAGATGGTCAAGAAAATTCTTAGATTTCTGTTTGCAAGTTTTTGACTACACTCGTTCCGAAAGGCTTGTCCCCGGCAACGACGCCAAAAACTTGTTCGCCACTTTTCTACTGATAAGTTTAATAGTTTGTTCACAAGATTTGGCTATATATCAACGGCGCCAAAAACTTTTTCACATAAAGCAAAGGTATTGTCAGTACCACTTATCAAATAGAAAAATGATGATAACTGCAAGTATACAGTTGCGATGTAGTTTTAAAAGATATCGATCCCACAGGGAAGGACTAGCTCTAAAGATCAACAAAGGAAAACAGAATAAAGAAAATAAAATATTTTTGGATTTTAGTTGGAATGATGGATGGATAAACTAATGTATGAAAGATTAGAAAAGATAAAAAGTATAAAGATATTCCCTACGAATAAGTATGGCAAAGAAAATATGTAAAATCATCAAAGTTATTACGAACACTAGATTAATTTAACAAACTCGGTTCTAGATACTCAGATATTCAATCATTCACCACAGAGCAACACATGAAATGACTTTTCTAAGTCTAGCACAAACGAATTAAGACAATTATATAAACCTGGACAACATCAAGACTATGCTTAGTACGGGTTGCTCTCACATAGCCATATTTAGCAAGTTACCATTCCAAAAATGTTGGCTCACTAAACAGCGTTATATCACAGATCTAGTGATTATACACAATATCGTTAACCCCGAAACTACTCTTACAATTACTCCAACGCATATAACTTGATTAATATTAAAGACTTAATACGAAATACGCATTATGACATATAGACATATCATAAACTTCGAAATAGAAAGTATAAGTAGAAAGCATAGCAAAGTTGTAAGGTATGCAAGTGAAAGCTAAAGTTGGTCAGACCGTATCCACTCTTTAATGGGAGTCGTCAATTCCCGCAATTCCTGCGTCTGCTTTGAATTTGATCTTGGCTCGTACAGAACCTCCGCTAGGATGCTATTCTTTGTGAATATCGAATAAACGAATGTTGAAGAATGAAAACTTTTATTGATAAGTGCTTTGCAATTACACTCATACAACAAATCCTCGAATATGTAGAGAAATCTAGTGATCGAAACAGGGATTCAAATCACTTAAACATTTTCTCGCTAACGCTTATGGACGTAGCGAAAACTAAACATTTTTACTCTCTATCTATACACACATTATGCACTACCTTTCCACCCCTTCATTCTGCACCATATGCCACTGGTGGTGCACGAAATTTGTGAAGAATTGGAGGCCTATTTATAGAGTTTGAGGGGTTGTGTCTATCCAAACGAAGAGTCACATCCATTGGTGAAAGATTGCATCTCTTCAATGTGATTGGTTGAGAGACTTTGATTTAATCTATAATGGATAGGCACCTTTTCATGATTGGTTGACTCCTGATAAGTGTCTTTTCGTTGGTAGTTGATGGCGGTTGATGGCGGTTGATCATACTTATCTAGCGGTTGGTAGTTAAGAAGATAATACCAGAAAACTGTCCATGTCATGACTGTGATAGGTGATTCGTGACCGTGAATCTTTTATTGGCAGATTTCTATTCTAAAGTGACTAGGTCACGACCGCGAATGATTGTCATGACCGTGAATGGAGTTTTCTTCAGAAATTTCCTTGCAACTTCACCGATCTTCGACAGCTTCGATTCTAGGCCAAATCTTCAAGTTCCACACATCATTTTGCACCTTTTTCACTCTATTTTCATAGAATTCCACTTTTGATCATTTTACTCCCAAGATTTACCTAATATCTGCATTTGCATCAAAAACCATACCACATGAAACTTTTATATTAAGTATAAAAATGATTAAAACCATAGAATTTATTATGCAAAATTATCATGATAATAAGTGTAATTATACACTTATCACTCAGCGGTAGGGTCCATCATGTATGCTATGGTATGCACTCAAACTTATGTCTTGCATACATTGAGCATCAAGAGCAGATTTCAATCTGACCTAGGTGAGAAGTACTAGATGGCCATTAAAACTATCCTCAAGTACTTACACAAGACTAAGGATATGTTTTTAGTATATGGAGATGGTGATCTCACTTTAATGGGATACACCGACGCGAGTTTTTAGTCTAACAAGGATGATTATAAGTCCCGGTTAGGTTATGTGTTTATGTTTAATGGAGGGGCAGTTGTTTGGAAGAGTTTCATACAGGATATGACTATCGATTCAACCATGGAATCTGAGTACATAACTACTTCATAAGCGGCTAATGAAGTTGTCTAGCTTAAGGGATTTATTGGTGATCTCGGTGTGGTGTCCAATATTGTAAACCCGATAGCGGTCTATTGCGATAACAATGGGGCTATTGCTTAGGCAAAGGAACCACAGTCTCGCTAGAAAAAGGGATATGTACTTAGAAAATACCATCTCATTCAGGAGATAATAGCCAGAAAGGATATAATTTTAGAATACGTCCCAATGGATCAAAATCTAGTGGATGGGCTAATCAAACCGTTAACTCAAGTTAAGCATGACCAGCATGTTAACGAGTATGGTATGAAGTACATGGCCAATTGGCTCTAGTGTAAGTGGGAGATTGTTAGACATGTTGTATGCCCTTGAGGCAATTAGGGTGATATATCTTTATTAGCTATAATGTACAAATAGTTTTGAATTATTATTAATAATAATCAAGGCATCTTTGTTACTTATCAGTGCATCAGTGCAATCTATTTATTGTATCTCGCTGGTATCATATATGTTTTAATATGTATATGCGCATTGATGAAACAAAGTCCATGACTAATTCATAACATAAAATTACAAGGATATAGTGGGAGCTATGTGGAGTGAGAATTGCACATACGGGTTACTATGAATAGTCTAAATATCCTTAGTCGTAGTTTCATTGAGATTGGACATCAATTGAGCTGATAAACTACCATGTGTAGGCTTACTCCTTAGATTAGATCCAAGCAGCCGATCTCACAAGCTGAAGGTGGTACCTTGAGTTAACATATGAATGTATTCTGGTAATACATTGGAGATTGCTATAAGACAGACACTCGAAAATAACTATATCAATGTGTTGGTGTCATGTCTTATTACAGTAGCAGTACCAGTATGCTCTGACCTGAGATACCAGTTGCCTTATATAGGAGTTGCTATATTTTGGATCATACTTACTCATACCCTGGCGATCAGGATGATACAGGTGATTACGGGTATAGCGATAATCACATGTTGATAAGTTGTGTAGTCAAGATTGGATCCATCGCTCCTGATCTAATATAATAGATATGTATCTTAAGGCCCCTTGTTGAAGTGAGACACTCATAAACCTTTGATTAAAGTATACGATTAATGGAATGGGTTTCTAATCGATCAAGATACAAAACGGTTGAGTGGTGTTCATCGTGAACAAGTCTAATTTTAGGATGGTTATTACATGAGTTGACACTTAATCTGAGCTCAATAAACTGGATGGTACTTAACCTGATGGAATGAGTGTATTATACTAGTTACCATTGTAGAACCGGATCAAGTCACAGGCACGTGACATTCCAAGTATCAAGGGATAATACACCTTCGCTAGAAAGCCCATTTGATCATCGAGAGCTATCAGGTTCCGTAACAGTATGGAACACTGAGCTTAAAGGTTCCCCAAACGGGAAGCCAAGTTTAGGTTAACCTCTAACGGCTCTATAATTTGGGATCCTATGAGGTCACACACTTTTGGTTTTATCGGACCATGTAAAGAACATATTTACTAGGTCTGTACTGAAAATACAAGTTGTAAAATCAGTGATAAGAATTATTAATTGGTTTAACCAAATTAATAATTAAAATGAATTATGAGAAAATGGGAAAAAGGTTGCACGAAGTGAGCAAGAGATTTTTCTGGTTACGAGTGGGCCCCAAACCGAAAACGAGTTGTTCAAAGTGGGGCCTGTACGGCTGCCCCGCGAGTCAAAGGGCTCGCTGGCTGCTAGTACGTGGGGATAGCCCAGGCGCGCTAGTGTGCTGCAGACCGTGAGAGCTGCTGCAAGGCAGCTCTTGCGTAGCCTGCCCGCAAACTGGGCTTGAGGGAAGGCCCGCAAGCTGTAGCTTGTGGCACAAGGTAAGCCGGCTAGGGCTTACCTTGTGGTAACCCGCGGGTAACTATACCCGCGTGGTTAACCCGCTAGACATGGGATGGGATTTATCCCATCCCATGTGGAGTTTTATGGGGAGTCTATCACTCCCCCTTTTCCTTATAAATAGGCTTCAAAGCTTCTCATTATTCACACACACACATAAAAAAGCTTAGAGCTTATTTTCTCTCTGATTTCTACTCTCCTCTTCTTTTGTTGTGCGAGAACCTCCACGAGTTTCTCCAACCAAATTGAAGAGTTCTGTTAGAAGGCTCTAAGTTTAAGTGAGCTTTCAAGTTTGGTTTTCGGGTTGATTTATGAGTAGTCTAGTAGTTTCTGTCAAAAGACAGGTTCTACCTAATCAAGGTTTTGGTCGATGAAGATCCGTGTGGATCAAGTCATGGAGGCTCTCCTAGTTTGGAAGCTTGTGCTATCGAAATTTCTTAAAGGGAATGTCGCTACCAAAAGAGAAATCAAGCACACATCAACTGGTAATGCTTTAATCTTTAGATTCTAGGTTTTCTTTTATATATTTTATAAACCTAAAAGTGAATGTTTTAACTTAGGTTATATCTATCATGGCATGCTTAGGAGGTCCTTAGGTTAATTTTAAGTTTTGAAACTCCGCCTTACAAACTTTGCTTGTTCAATTACTGTTTTGATTAACTAGCATAATGTAATTATAAAGTATATCTATATGAAAGATTTCATAAAAATTGCAAAATTTAAACATAAATTAATACATTTTGTTATTTAAAAACTAATGCATGGATATGCTTTTTCTTTGCTAGAATAAAAGAGAATATACCTAGTGGAATTGGGCCAATATATATTCTTTAGAGAAATTGTTGATTTTATTCTTGTTTCGGTTTACTATTTACAAAAATATAGTCTTAAGAATTCATTTTACTTTTTTTATATTTTTTATATTCTGATTTTACATTTTTATATTTTTTATATTCTGATTTTACAGTTTTACGCTCTTATGTTTTGATTTTACATTTTT
>CATIWQ010072582.1:0-21641 GCA_949673415.1 Euphorbia schlechtendalii | reverse complement strand
CGAGCCCGGCCCGACGAATAATTTTATATATTTATTATATATTTATACATTAAATTTATTATTATTTTAAGATTTTATATTTTATCCTATTAAATTTTTGTACTTGGTTACAAATAAATGTTACTAAATATTAAAGATTTTAAGTAAACAATGCAATTATATTTAAAATTTAAACATATTTTAACTTTTTTTATATTTTTTCTAATAATTTAATAAAAATATTAATAACAAATAAAATATTCATGGGCTTGGGTCGGGTTTGGGAATGACCTTGTTAGCCCGGCCCAAGCCCAGCCCGAGCCCGAAGTTCTAAAGTACGGGCTTGGGTTAACGTTTTTTGTAAAAAGCCCACCAAACTCGGCCCGAACCCGACCCGGCCCGCCCAACGAACAGATCTACTTGTACCACAAAAATACAAATACACAGAGAGTTTTAAAAAAAAAGAAACTAATGAGACCTAATTAATTGAATTGAACTCAACAATACTTACCAATAAAATCTATAATCAGCCTTCCGTCGGACCATCTTCCCGCCGGCTTCTGAAAATAAGTGGCTCCATAAGGGGGATTCAGAAGAGAGAAGGCTGCTTGCAGTGCACCAGTATCAGAATTTGAGTCGCCGAAGACGAATATTGCCGGAAAATCACAGCTTTTTATAGCTAACGATGGAATGGAAAATAAACCTAAACTAAAAATTAGACCATAAAAATAACATAATTTCATTGGAGAAGTCTGAATATCCATTACAGGAACTAACTGATCAAGTAGCCATTATTAGAACTGCAACGAATGCATATGTTTGATATATAATTTTAATTAATATATATGCTTAATTTTTAATTAGCATTGGATGATGTGTCCCTATTTTGGATTAGTCAACGGTCAACTAAAGGATGCTGTTGCAAAATGATACTCGTAGTCTGTAGAATATATTTATGTTAGTTTTGTACTGATGAATCAGAACATAACTTATTACTTGTAGATGTTTTGCCTTGAATTTAATTGAATTAGGTTGCAATATAAAAAAAATAAAATTGTGTGTTTGTTAGAAATAGCCTGTTCTTCCATAACTGTCCTAAATAGGTCGACTCAATTACTCTATAGGAACTTATTTCCACAAGGAAGAGCAAAATATATTTCTGTTGAATGAATAACCTTATTCCTCAGTACTAGAAGTGTTAATTTTGGAACAGTTTTGGGTGATCAAAATTTTCAATATGAATTTCATAATTCTCTCTTTTCCGAATTTTAATAATCACATTATTATTAATATTCTCTACGGAAGTCGTGAAAACTTGATATCTGTCTTACCATGAAAGAATATCAGCTTTTATATTGAATTCAGATTTATGATATTGATCACAGAAAAATGTTCAAATTCATATACATTCTTAAATCAAATAATACTAGTTTGTAGAATACAGAAATACGATTAGAAAATTATATATATTATATCCCCCGTTTAATTTGTTGTCTTTTATAAATTAAATTAGAAAGTAAATTTATTGTGAATAGGAAAGATATACTAGCAAATATTCAATGAAATTTGTAGTATACAGAAATAAGATTATAAAAATATATATATTATATTCCCCGTTTAATTTGTTGTGTTGTATCAATATATATTATACTGATATATCTGTCGGAACTGAAAATTACATATAAGAAATTAATTAAGAATTGCAGAGGAATCAATCAAGCATATATTGTATAAATATAGTCCAAACAAGTTAATTATTTGGCCATTTTGGTTGTCTTATTCAGTGATAATTCAATTAGAGGTTTATATATGTATGATACTAGGGGTGTGATCATCGGTATCAAAGTGATTTTATGCCGTTTTAAATGAGCTAAAAATATTTTTCTATAAGTGGCATGGGGGTGTTGCTTGTTTTTGGCTTTGGAAGCATTTATGTAATGCAAGAAGCTGATGTCTTCTGCTGTGAAACAGAACAAGTGTTGCTTAGTATTTTGATTCTAGTGTAATTTGTTGATATTTGACTTGTAGTTTCTGTTGAAGCACTTGATGAGAAATGGTTGTTACAAAGGAAGGTGTCCTTGTTGATATGATGGCGAATTAACAACAGATAAATCTGATACATGTTTTGTTTTATTTGCTTCTTCTCTCATTTAGAAGTTATTGTTGTTTGATATATTGAAGTAAATCATGAATGAAGGATTTTAAGCAATAACCAAAATTAAATAGTTCTTTTTTGTTCCAAACAGTATGCATAGTTTTTCTGAATTATGAGCTTTTAAATGTACAGTTTCACTGCTTATCGTTACATACCAAAAATATAAATCTGTGTTTCCGTTTTGTTTGAATTCAATTCAATGCGGTCAACTTCTAACCTTGTCTTCCATTTGATGTTTGTTTTCCAGTTCAACAATGTATCGTTCTTCAGGATATAGGCTAAATTGGAAAATTCAGCTTACGTGTGTTCATACCGTTATGGGAGGACAAAAGAATACTTTTTTGAGGAGCTTCTTCCATTCCAGTTTAATTTTTCGGTGATCATTTGAGAAGGCGTGGTGATCTAAGAAGTGCTGGTGAGAAAGAAGCTGAGGATAAAAGGAAGGCCTTGAAACTTGTGACGAATTTGAACAATACCTTGCAAATGAAGAATGAAAGGCTTGAAGAAATGAAAATGAAATACGAGGAAACTAGTGCATATGTAAACGGACTAATGGAAGAAAGGGATTCAGTTATCATACATTATAATGAAGGTATGATCTTTTCTTTTTCCATTTAGTAAGCTACACAATTCTATGTCCTTAAGCATTATATTTTGATGAAATTGATTTGAATCATACATAGTTCTAGTAATACATTCTTGACAATGGGTTGAAGGAGTTAAGTTTTGAATAGTTTGTAAATGTCTCGAAATCCGGTTTATATTTGGAGTCCAAAGTAAATAGTTTGCGCCTTGTTGATTATTTTAATGGAAATATTTGGTCGGTGAATATTCTTTTTCTCAAGATGTCCTATGATTCCTTATCCTTGCATTTAGAATAAACCTGTTCGTCGAGCGGGCCGGGTCGGGTTTGACGGGTTTTTTAATAAAAATACTAACCCAAGCTCATACTTTAAAATTTCGGGCTCGGGCTCCACGAATATTTTTTTTCTTATAAACTTTTTTATTAAAATAAATAGAAAAAATATAAAATAAATCAAAATATACTTAAATTTTAAACATAATCGTATTGTTTACTTAAAATCTTTAATATTTGGTAAAATTTATTACAATCAAGTATATAAAATTAATAGTATAAAATATAAAATTTTAAAATAGTTATAAATTTAATGTATAAATATATAATAAAATAAATAAAATTATTCGTCGGGTCGGGCTTGGGTATTTATATAAAAACCAAGCCCGACCCATAAAATTTCGAGCTTTGACAGGCTCGGGCCAGATTTTTGAGAAAAATAATTGTCCAAGCGGGGCTCGGGCGGGTAGCAGGTTTAATTTAGAATGATAGAAAAGGCAGATGAGGAGGAGATGTTGAACTTGGCAGAAGAACATAAGGTGACCGTTCGATTAATTTCTTTAAACCTACGGATGATAAAAAAAACGCAAATTTCACTGCTGAAAGAAATTTTCTAGTTCATTTCATAATGAACTAATATTGGTAGAGGAAAGGAAAAAACCCGACAGAAAATTCTTTCTCTGGAGAAAAAACTTGATGCTAAACAAGCTTTGGAGTTGGAGATTGAACAAATAAAAGGGGCTTTACAAGTAATGGAACACATGGGAAAAGATGAAGACATGGAGGCCAAGAAAAAGATGTCTGAATTTGATGACATGGAATCTCTAAATCAAACTTTGATTGTTAAGGAACGAAAGAATAATGACAAGGTTCAAGATGCTCGTAAAGAATTAATAAGTGTATGTTTTTGTTTTCAAGCTTTCTGTTTTACAGTATATGTATTTGTCACAACAATTCTCAAGTTTTTTCTGCATCTCAAATGTACTAGATAATCGTATTTCGCTTCATGAATTGCATTTTACCTTTAAAAAAATTCTCTCAGTATGCTGGTTTTTGTGAATGAAGTAATTTCATGCAATATCTTACATATTTCTACAGCTAATTGGTTCTTCACTCATTTAGATCACATAGAAGTATTACATAATTTAGTATGAAGGATATTGTAGGCAGAAATTGCCATTATCTTAAGCATATTAAGTACACAATTACTACATTCATGTAATATTCGGAGCTGTTAAGACAGTACAAGTGCTTCATAATATTTTGATTATAGTGTAATTTGTTAATGACATATGAGTTTTCTGTAACGGTTATTGAGCAGTTTTTGGTGGTTGTAATGGTGAATTTGATATAATGGTGAACTGATTTTAACTTGTCCATGTTTTCAATATGATTGCTTCATCAAATCATCTCTAATTAACCAGTTTTGTTTAGTAATCTTGAATTGCATTTCTTTTTTCTCTCTTTTTTTTTTTTGTAGTGTAGTTAAATTTTATGCCTCAATGTTGGTGTAGCTTCCGACTTAATGTTTGACCAAATGTTTCAGATATTATCTCCAACTTGCAAAAGTAATAGTTACTTTCCTCAAAACATATTAATTTTACACGTGTTAACTTCTTGTTGGACAGAGAAAAATCAGAATAATGACATCTTTGAAAAGTCAAACCAACCAGATTATGACACGTGATATTGAGGTGCTAATTGATTTGCTCTCATCAAGTTGATGGGAGTATCTGATCATTTTGTAAGTTGAGAGTGATATCTGATTTTTATTAAATTGATGATAAAAGAGTTTAATTTGTTCTTACGTTTATTATTATCTTTGTTTACCATGAATCATTGAAAATAATTACCAATAAGTTATATATAATCAAATTAACTATATAATAAACTTGTTTCCTTCAAATTTGAATTTAAATAAAACGGTTTAGCAAATCTTAGCTTTTCTGTTAATTTAGCTTTCAACTTAACCTTGTAGGAATGAATTTCTAAAGCCATAAACTCAGTTTTGTTCGCGTTGTTATTTGACGACGGTCGTTTTTTTTTTGTTAATGCAATTATTTATGTGAGGAATTATAGATTGCTAAGTATAAGTCCGTTTTACCATATGCCGCCTAGACCTATTCGCGAGCTGGGCTTGAACACTCATTTTTAAAAAAAATCTGACCCAAACCCAGGCCCATCAAAACCCGAAGATTTATGGGCCGGGCTTGGTTTTTATATAAATACCCAAGCCCGGCCCGACGAATGATTTTATTTTTTTAGTAATATATTTATACATTAAATTTACAATTATTTTAAGATTTTATATTTTATCCTATTAAATTTTTATACTTGATTACAATACATGTTAATAAATATTAAAAATTTTAAGTAAACATTACAACTATATTTAAAATTTAAACATAATTTGACTTTTATATATTTTCTATTAATTTAATAAAAAATATTATAACAAAAAAAATATTGATAAGCTTGGACCCGGTTTGAGAATGATCTTATTAGCTCGATCCAAGCCAGGTCCGAGCCCGAAGTTCTAAAGTACGGGCTTGGACCGGGCTTGGATTAACGTTTTTTGATAAAAAAATCCGTCAAGTCCGGCCTAACGCCGCCTGCCAATTGCATTAAAATTGGTTTTGTGAGCTTTAAAAATTGGTAAGCAAATTTTAACGCAAAATAACTTTTTTTTCGAAAGCAACTAAGTAAAGACACTTTTGATCCTACATTACTGTATATCTTTCTTACTTTAGCAGAAAAATAATTTTATATGATATATAACACTTTAATAACTACACATTTACAACACGGTTGAATGCTCAACTGCCTTCCTTTTAAAATAGGACTAGAATTTTCTGAAGGAAAGATAGACAACTTTTTTTACTAAAGCAACTAAATAAACTACATTGACATTTTCTAAATTGAACAAGTAACCAAATAAATAAATTTGTAGAAAAGTAATTTTGGATAGTCTAGTATTTAAAAGTCAAAACATCACTCTTTATTAGGGAAAACAAAGGAGACAATATGGACTAATCAGACCTCTTCGCGGGCCGGGCGGCCCGAGCCCATTTTCATGGGCCGGGCTTGGACACGCATTTTTTTAAAAAACCCGGAACGAGCCCGAGCCCGAACCCGTCAAAGCCCGAATATTTATGAGCCGGGCTTGGTTTTTATATAAATACCCAAGCCCGGCCCGACGAATAATTTTATATATTTATTGTATATTTATACATTAAATTTATTATTATTTTAAGATTTTATATTTTATCCTATTAAATTTTTATACTTGGTTACAAAGAATGTTACTGAATATTAAAGATTTTAAGTAAACAATGCAATTATATTTAAAATTTAAACATATTTTGAATTTTTTTATATTTTTTCTATTAATTCAATAAAAAAATTAATAACAAATAAAATATTCATGGATTGGGCCGGATTTGGGAATGACCTTGTTAGCCCAGCCCGAGCCCTAAGTTCTAAAGTACGGGCTTGGGACGGGCTTGGGTTAACATTTTTTATAAAATGCCCATCAAACCCGGCCCGGCCTTCGACAAACAGGTCTAGGAATAATTAATGTATTTATCTAATCTTTCAAAACTTACTTGCTAAGGTTCTACTGATTATCCAAAGTCATCATCTCTCATATTATATATACATAGACGTATAAGCATATGTTTAGATCATATAGCTTCATCTGAAAACCATAGCAAAAAAATAAAAATGGTACAGCTACCAGAAGATTGCATAGCAAAGGTCTTGTCCTTTACAGATCCACGTGAAGTCTGCAGATTATCCATAGTCTCACCGGATTTCAACCACGCCGCTCAATCCGACGCCGTCTGGAAGAAATTCCTACCGTTGGATTATCCGTCGCTCATTTCCGGCTCCTCTTCTCCTTCACTCATCGACCTTCCGTCAAAGAAACAGCTCTATCTCAGCCTCTGCGACAACCCGATCCTCATCCACGACGGGAAAACGGTAACTCTCTCCTTCCGATCCCGAATTTCAGGTTTCCCCTAATATTTTTTACCGATTTAGGTTAAAATGCAGAGTTTTTCATTGGAGAAATGTAGCGGAAAGAAAATTTGCATGATTTCAGCAAGGAGTATGTCGATTATTTGGGGCGATACTCCTAGTTATTGGAGATGGAATTCTGATACTGAGTCAAGGTTGGTTGACTTTTTGTTCAATCCTTTAGTTTTACTCTTGCAATATTCTACTTCACATGATTTCAGCGAGATTGGTTGACTCTTGTTCATATGTTACTTTCGTTCAGTTTCTCAATTACTTTTATTTGATGATTCACCGTCTCGAGTGCTGAAAATGTTTGTAAAAATTAAATAGTATGATTGTGTTCTAAGTTGTAACGTTCATGAAAATCGAATTATGCTAAGCTTAATATTATAGTTGGTTATTGCTATTTCCTATTGTAAAAATTTAGTCGATTCATGGTCATGTATGTTTGTGTGTTTTAATCTAACAGATTCGGAGAAACTGCTGAGCTTATAGCAGTGTGTTGGCTAGCAATAACAGGAAAAATCAAAACATGTATGTTGACAACAGCAACACTGTACGGAGTTTATCTGGTGTATAGGCTGAGACGGCGAGTGTATGGGTTTGATCAGCATCATCCGCCACTAGAAGTGGCTGTCGAGGAGATGGGAATGACGAGGGAGATGAGTATCAACGATGGGAAGAGGAGGAGAGATGGATGGTTGGAGATGGACTTAGGGGAGTTCTTCAATGGCCAAGATGGAGAAGGAGAGTTGGAAGTGAGTATTAAGGAAATTAACGGAAGGCATTGGAAGGGCGGGCTTGTGGTTCAAGGTATTGAATTTAGGCCTAAATATTGAACTTTTTCTTGCAGAAGTTGTTCCTGCAATTTACTTACTCCTTATTATGTCAACGACTTCACTGATGCATGTTCCTTTTTTGTGTTGTTATATTACAATTACTTATGTGTACTGAGAGGCTATGCACTAGCACTAATTGTGATTGAGGTCTTAGCCTAGTGGTTAAGATGGAAGCTGTGGACTCTAGAGGTCCCAGGTTCGAGTCACATTCGGGGTGGGGTGGGGATTTTTCTTTCCATTTAATGTAAGCCCGTATGAGGCAAATTTTTTTTTTAAAAAAAAAAAAAATAAATAAAAAGGCAATGCACTAATCACTCTAAATTGTGAATCTTTATTCTCCATAATACTTCATGGGGTCAACTAGGCTTTCTTTCTGTGACAAATTATAAAAACTTTGTACTTTGTAATCGACATATTAATTTTCACGTCACCAATCCAATAACTGTAGGTGTAGTTTCAAATAATTTCATGGAGAATTTGGAACTCCTTTTAAAATGAAGTCTGTAAATGAATTAATTTACTTGGATAAATGAATAAGTTTGTGAAAATTGATGTTGTTCTTTCATAACGTGGATTTGCAAATTCCACCTGATTCGGTGATATTTGCTTAATGCATGTTATTTTCCATGAAATTTAATTTAGAAATTTGAAATCCATTTTTCTCTCATTCTAAGCACAAAAACTTGAATTTGAAAAAAAAAAATTTATAAAATTTTGTGAAATTCATTTATTCCAAACAAAATAAAATCGTAAAATTTTTAAAAACATAATTACGTGAAATTTCCTTATAACATGATGTTCTATATCAAAGTACAGATAAATATTAATTTTAAAAGATATTGCTATGAACTTTATATAATATAAAACTACAAAAATCACAAAGAATCTACAAAATCCAAAATTTATAAATATTGCAAAACGGACCAAACGGTCATATAAAAATTAAAAACACACATTCATTCCCAAAACAAGAATCAAACTATAACCAAGAGAAGACATGGCTGCCTATTGCAAACGTCTTGTCGTTTACATCTCCCAAAGACGTTTGAATGCTCTCGACTGTCTCTTCCGCCTTCAAAAATGCCGCTCAATCCGACACCATTTGGGAGAGATTCTTGCCGCCTGATTACCTCTCCATCCTCTCCGCGGTTGGAGATTGAATTGGGTGAGTTTTATAAGAACGAAGGGGAAAATGGGGAGATGGAAATTCGCATTACGGAGGTTGAAGGTGGTCATCGGAAAGGTGGGCTTGTTCTTCATTGGAATTGAGATCAGGCCGGCCCATTTCGACTAATTAATTACTTAATTTTGGATATCTTCATATTTTGTAAAAAAATTGATTTTTAGGCAGAAATTATGATTTTATTCCATCAGTGTTTGCTGTTTATGCTGGAGTACTGAATTCTGAATTGAATATATTCGGGGATGTTTCTCAAAACTTCTTCTTTTCAACTTTTAACATAAAAGTGTGTTTTAAGGAGATTTTAATTTATAAGTCAGATAATTAAGTGTTTCTGATAACTTTTTTTAATTTAAAAATTAAAAATAAGACAGAAGTTAAAAATAAGTCAGACTCACTTTTAATAAAAGTTACTTATAAGACATAAGTGACTTAAAGTAATCCTTTTTGTCTATTTGTTTCAAAAAAACTATATGTTTTCTAAAAATTATGTTGCAAACAACTTTGTACAATTAACGGCAACCTAATAACTACCTTTTCAATCTGTTTTAAAAGGCAGCCTGGGTGGAGTATTTTGGAACATCACCATGATTTTATATAATCAGACGATTAAAGTGAAAAGTGTTTTCAAAAATCAAAAAAATATTGTCAAAACTTAGAAAAGTATAATCAGAATTCAGAAAAGTGTTGTTACATGAATTTTTAATTTTATTATACAAAAATTTATATGCATATGAAATTTAGCACAATTTTGCAAGCCTACTTCTTTCTCGAGAAGTGATGGGAAACATGCTCAATACCATTTGATTCCATGGTTGACCCAGCTCCTTTTGTTTGAAGAAACCGTGGACTTCAATTATTATCTTTTCACGAAGAGCAAACATGAGATAACAAATACAGTCTTTGACTAAGATTTTCAATAGTTGTCCAGAATTCAAGTTGATTATGTTTCGCCCCTTCATCGGAGAAAGATGATTAAATAATTCCCAATCTTGGTCCTTGCAGATCAGATCATCCATATAATATACAAAAAGATACTTCAAATATTTGATATCTTTTTCGTTGAATGAGATCTCAATTCCAACGACAGTTTCATTAAATATTTTACAATTAGAATCCCTCTTTTTTCCAATCTAGTTCCTCCACCACCACGAACCCTAATTAGATTTAGACATAATAGTTAAATTTATTATTCTAATTTATTTATAAATATTAAAAATTTAAAAATACTAAGCTGCCAAGTCCCCGCCTTGACTTCGATTAATACACATTTGGATTCCCAGAGGCTTTAGTCGTCCGACTAGCATCTAGCATATTTTAAAACATTGCTTTTATGTTTACTAGATTGCGGAAACTCTTGATATAACTTTTTTAAATTCAAGTTTAATTAGTGGAAATTAAAATTTTTTATATATTTATATAGTATATTTTGATTTTGTGGATTCCTTACTAAATTATTGATGATAAAAGTTATCATGTTTTGTTATGTAGTTATTTTATTATCATAACGCTAGTGAAACATAATATAATACTCAATTTAGTTAATTTTTTTAAGTTGTTACTAACTTAAATTAATAATCCCTCCGGCTCCTAATATATGTCATTTTAGATTTTTCATCAAAATCAATTACATATTTAATGCACTGAAAAATGACTATTTTATCCCTTTTACTTTATAATAAAATTCTCGCTTTTCTTAATTATCAATAGTTAAATTAATCTACATTTTATCTATTTCTTAATTAATGCAGGGGTAAATTAGGAAAATTTTATTAAAAAGTGCATTGATATTTTAAAATGACAATTATTAGGAAGTAAAGGAAAAAGTCTAAAATGACAAATATTATGAATCGGAGGAGTATAAACTCACTAGACTTTAGTTTTTTTTATTGGCAAACCTAACATTTAACTCATATTTTAAGAATATATTAGTTAAAGCTTGAGATCATTTTCAAAGGAGATTCGAAACCGACTTAAAGAAATTTTGTATTTTCTAGTTGAAAAAATGTTATAAGTAACCAATAAAAAATAAATAAAAAAACATCATCAATTTTAATTTATTGGCTTAGTGTTTGAATTATTGTATTTTCTTTTGCATTATTAAAAATTAAATGATACAAAAGTATCTAGAAAATTAAATAATGATAAAATAATAATCGTTCCTTTAGAAATCATTTGTGGATATAAGTCAACGGTTTTAGCTACAAGCAATATCAAAATCCGAATTTCCTCCATCTTCTTCTTTACGACGATTACGAATCAGACCAAAAAACAGCCGGAAAATGCGCGGAGAGAACGGCGGGGGACGATTGTTTCTTGATTTGCCGGAAGATTGCATAGCAGACATCTTCTCCTCGACGAGTCCTCGTGATATTTGCAGATCATCGATGGTATCTCCAAGATTAATGGATCTTCTTCAATCCGACGCCGTTTGGGACAGATTTCTTCCCTCCGATTACCATTCGATCATCTCTCAATCCTCCGATTCTCCATTGTTGGAACGTTGCTCTTCGAAGAAGCAGATCTATCTCAGCCTCTGCGATAATCCAATCCTAATCGACAACGGCAAAAAGGTAATTTCAGATTCTATAGTTTAATCTGTCGTTTTTTTGAATTTATAAGACGAGGTTTTGAATTTCTAAATGTAATGCTAAATTGCTAATTCAATCAACAGAGCTTTGCATTGGAGAAACTGAGTGGGAAGAAAATATATATGATTTCTGCTAAAGATTTGAAGATAGTGTGGGGTGATAATCCTACTTACTGGAGATGGATTTCGAATTCTGATTCCAGGTATTGTGATTAATCTGTTTATGATCTCATTAATCTTGATCACAATTTGCCTCATTAGGTTGTTAACTAGTAATTAATCTTTGAAAGTTCATGGCCAGCGAATTTCAGTTGCTGTATTTTATGACAGTGAAAATTGGATTTCCTTTGTAACACAATATTGTATAACTAATTTTAAATGTTCTAGATTTAATATTGTTTAATGAAAATCGATATTTAATTACAACTTTACGGCTAATAATAATAATATCATGAACTTCTAGATTATTCCATTGACATCACGTACGGTAAATTCAAAATTTGTTGTTTTTTGTAGACCACTATAGTAATTTTCTATTTTAATAGATTGACTACTATAGTACTGTAATATTGGGGTAATATCACGACAATGTTGTTCATAACTGATAAATGCTTAGTGATCATATATGCCTTTAACCCTTCAATTATGGGTTGCTTAAAAACAGATTTGGAGAAGTAGCCGAGTTAATATGTGTTTGCTGGTTTGAAATAGCTGGCAAAATAGCCACCAGAATGCTATCTCCTTCAACAATGTACGAAGTTTACTTTGTGTTCCAATTGAATGGAGCTCATGGGTTCGATTACCACCCGGCCGAAGTAACCGTAGGGTTAGTTGGGAGCGAGGGTAGTAAGCTTATGGCTTATTTGAAGGGCGAAAGGGGGGGAGAGAAACGGCGGTTTCGATTGGTAAGGAGGGTTGGTTTATTACGTCGCAATAGGATTTGCGAGTTAGAAGGCTCGGATGGTGCCGGAGAAGTTGAATATCCGAGAATGAGAAAAGACGGGTGGATTGAGGTTAAAATGGGTGACTTCTTTAACAAGGAAGACCAAGATGGAGAACTGGAGTTTAGCATTTTGGAGGTCAAAAGCGGTTTTTGGAAACGCGATATTGTTGTTCAAGGGATCGAAATCCGACCTGCAATTTGTGCTTCATAGTTACATGTTACAAATTGGCAAATCAATTCAACACCGGACATTGGAAGGACGGTCTTCCTGTTGAAGCCATAGAAAAACAATTGTGTGATTTCCTTTGTTTATATTATGTCAACAAGTTATTTTGATTATTTTGGTGTTGTAGTTTATTCAACGTGTGACGTTTATTTTTTAATCAAGTGGAATATTACAGTGTTCAATGTTGAATTGCATTTTGTACGTAAAATTATATCACGTCAAAAGCTGTTTGTAAATCACTTCAAAAACTATTTGATATTACACAAGTGCATTTAGACATGATGGATTAATTCTTAAAGTTGGGTCAAGGTTGAACCAAATCAAACCATGAGGTGAACATTCTTGGACTTGGTTACTCATCTAAGATAGTAATGGTTGAGATTTTAATCATACATCCAGTTTGTAAATTTTAATCATACATCCAGTTTTAATGGTTGAGATTTAATGTGACCGTGAATCTCATAGTCAACCAAAATTCAATAACTATTCGAACCGGATGAATGATTGAGAATGATTGAAATTTACATCACCTACCAAATTTAAAGAATCTTTATCCATTATACATAGATTTACGAGTTCGTAAAATTTCTGTGTATCAAGGTGTTAATATTTTAGGTGGATCTTGGTTTCAAACCTCAACCGAGATTAGTCTATACCAGTACAAAATAGAAGTCTAAATATTTCAATTCAAAGTAGTAAAAAAAGCAATATTACATCAGTATTATATTTTATCTTGGTTGGACAACAAAACTAGATAGTAATTTGAACTTGCATAAATGTGATTAATATACAATACAACTACATAAATTGATAACTGATTACAATATGAATTACAAGGCAGGAACAAAAAAAAAAACTAAAGTGTTTTTTATTTTAAAACCTACTCGTTCAATATTTCACAAATTTTCTACAATAAAGTAACAACTACTATCTATGAATTTCACTCAAAATGTCAAATCATGCAAATTACACGGTGCTTCTTCTTAACACAGTTCTCAACATTGCTCTATACAAGTCACCACACAGACAAAAATCCGAAAAGAGAAAAACGACTCAGAAAACATAACATGTATGCAAAATTGTATCACAAGGAAAACTTTTCAATTGACATGATTTGTTCATAGATATATTCAGTTCATTCACATCATCCTAAACGGCGTGTTAGACCGATCAGAAGAAGGCTGTAAGGCGCGAATTCTAACATCGTACTTACGACGTTTGGTATCATTGGCCGAGGATGAATCTGAGCCGTCAAGGACTAGTGGGTAAGCTGAGGTGTCATCATCATACGCTACTCCAATTTGACTGCCACATTTACGGCAAAGAAGTTTCGTTCTCCGGCGGAACAAACCCCAGGAGTTCTTTGAGAAGTGAGGAATGCATTGGAATTGTTCGGCCTGAGTAAATCTGCTTTCGTCGATGTCAAAGAAGGATATGATCCCTCGCTTTATGGATTTCCCATATTTTGACCCGATAGTTGAGGTGTTTCGGTTAGAAGAGTTTAAGTTCAACTCATATCCACAATTACCGCAGCTGCGTAAAATAATTTCCGGATTTCAGAGTTCAGAACAAAAACTCAGGCTAAACAACCAACAAACGAAAACTCAGGCCAAACTGCGAGTAAGTTGATTCAACGATGAAGTAAACTCGTGCAATATAAAACTTCATTCATATTTGCAGCAGACACAAAAATGAAGCAGAGTCACTGAACTTACAAGTTTTTTATGTATCAATCAACAAATAAACAGAAACTTGCAACAATAAAATACTGAAATATATGTAGCATCAACAGGATTTGAGATATCAAGTGACGTTGTAGAACTAAAAGCTTCAGTAAAATCTGGAACAGACTAAAATGAAAATGAAATTGTGAACTACATGAAACTAATATCTAATGTTTCAACTTTCAGTTAACAAACCTACTAATGGAGAACAAGCAACAAAATTGGCACAACAAAACAAACAATGCCTACATTGAGTTCTCTATTAGTAAGACAACAGAAAAGCGTAATTGAATGAATACAGAATCAGATAGAAATTATACTATGTGCAAAACCTTCAGCTATGAACAGATTAACATCAACTAGTCCAAACAGTCCTCGATTAGTCAATGTGAAAATCAAACAATAAGCATCTTATCAAAATCGAAATAGGTTCACAGAAACAACAAATCAAATTACTAATGAACAAATCGATCCTTCAGTTAAACTTCAAGTAGAAGAAGGATAGGGGGGGAACCTGTAGCTGACATGTCTGATTGAAGAAGAAGAAGAAAAGGAGTGATGAAGATTGCCGTTGAGGTATTTATCCTGGACATCAGGCGACTTCTCCATTAAAGATCTTATATTTGACGGAAAAAACAACCAATGATTAATCGAGGAAGATCAGTTCAGCAGCTTTTAGGGGGGTAGTTAGACACAACCGTGTCCCGATCAAATCGGAAAAATCTAGCTCCACCAATTGAAAGCAATAAGGATAATAGATAAAGAGAGATACGGAGAGAGGAACAGAAAGAGGAATTAGGGGGTTTTTCACACAGTAAGAAGGAAGAGAAGAAGTAGAAGAAGAAGGAATCAATCAAAACATTGTAAAAATTGGAATGGTGGCTCCTTTGCTGTCCTTTTACTCCTTTTCATTGCAATTACTTGTCAAACGGTATATTTTTTAGATCATAAATTATTATTATTATTATTATTTTGATAAAATATAAGTTGATTGAAAATTGAAATATCTGATTACATTTATTTCTATTTTAGAAGTGTAAAATTTAATACACCCTAAAAATATCCAATTTTAAAATAAATATGTTTTTGTAACAACTTTGATTTTCCAAAGTAACCGTAATTTACTCTTTGCAACAATTGAATTGATAATTCTCCCTTTGACTTTTAAGAACATTTATAGTAGATAGTGGATTTTAGAAATTATGTGATATGTGGAACCAAAATCCCGCATTGATGATATCGCAGTGGTTTTAAAAATAGATAATATCTTTTAAAAGATAAGCGTACTAGATTTATTAATTTCATTTAGAATTGTAGAATTAAATAATAAAAATTTTTAATTATAAACTAAGTATTTCAATATTCAATATTAAAATATAAACTAATATAATAAGTTGACATTTCAAATTATTATCTAACATGAAAAGGATAAAATGATAACGTTCAACATTTATTATGCCACATCATATAAGTGAAAGAAAATAAACAAGTCACATTTTTTAATTAATTATCTTTTTTTTTTATTATGTGTCAAAGACTGTTATTGGAATATGTTATCTACAAAAGATGCTTTAATACGAGTCATTTTAAAATTTTCATCAAAATCAATAACACATTTAATATACTGTAAAAATGATGAATTTATTCATTTTACTTTATAATAAAATTTCATTTTTTAGTTACCAACTTATAACTTTATTCATACTTAATATATTTCCTTATTAATACAATGGTAAATTAAAAAAAAATTATTGAAAGTGACATGTAAAAAAATTAAAATTAAAAATCTAAAATTATTAGTATTATAACAGAAAAATTAATAATAATCACTTTTTCTAAAAAAATGTCATAAAATGCACCCTAAAATAAAAAATATATAAATTGTTTCTATATTTGTACTAATTCATTTTACAATATAATTAGATGCATTCACAAGGCGATTTATTAAATTACTAAATATAATTTCGATTGAAACTGTTGTTTTTTTATGTAGTTAAATATGAATATAACTTAGTATTTACATATGTATTTATATTTTATACACACGTTAATTTTTAGGTGCATCTAGAAAGAGAAAAATGTATTATTCTCAAGAAAAAAGAGAAAATTGTACAAAGAGTCATTTGATGATTAACATATGTAGGGTAATTTATCCCTAAGCACGTAGAGGATAAGCATCCACAGTTTCTGTGATCACATGGTTGTACCGTATGGATAAAGCTGTCTGAAAAGAGTTTGGTTTGCATCATTGCATGCCAAGCATATCATGTCGTTATTCCTATTTAGCTAAAGAGAAGCTTATGAATCTAATTAGGATTCTAAGTCCTCTCACGGAAGTTTGATCCCAAATCCAACCTTGATACAGACTCCACTTGTATCCTGATTAACAAAAATTTGATCCCTGTATAAAGGAACATCCTCTACCATCAAATGTACATAATATTCTCTAACTCAATTATCTTTGCCTCATTTTTAATTTCATAGTTAACTTAAATATAAAAGAGACTATATCGGAGCTCATTGAAACATTTTTCTGCCTTGTAATCAGCATCCCCAACGAGATTAGGAAGAGCTAAAGGCCACTTTCCTACCCAATCTTTCACGGTGGATCCTGCATTTCTATTACATACAAATTCTTGTAATTTAAAATCTCATGTTTAGTCCAATTGAAGTTCTCATGTTTAGTCCAACTGAAGTCAAATCATTATATTATTATTACTTTGATATAAGGTCATGGATGAATATTACAAGAACATGTCATGTTCAATCACCGACAAAAACTTCCTTGTCATAAAAAAATATTGCATTCATCCACATAAAATGTAACCTTTCTTGCTTTAATATGCACCGACCTCAATCAATGTTGTAGTAACTTTATAACATTATTGTACCATGTCAAATTATCTTTTAATAAAATTATGTAACGTGGCGTGTTTGGAAAATTGACAAAAAGTATATCATTTTAACTGTGATATTGTAAAAACAACGTGGTCATTCATTTTTTGTAAGTATAAAAATATATTTTGTTAGTCGAACAAGTTTAAAAGCTATTCTTTTTATTTAAAATAAAGTGTGTAATAATTAATAAATAATTTCACGTCCTTTAGTTGACTTTCACAATGAACCCTTTCTACCAGGGAAAAAAAGCTTGACATATATTTAATTTAATTGAGCATATAAAGATAATTTGTGGTAGAGCTGAAATATTTGAACTGTTTTGATCGAAAATCATAAGTTTTGGATGGAACATAGTAGTTGTCACAAAGCATAATTAAGATTAATGTAAATGAGCTAATATTCTAATCTAATCCTCCTCATCAACGTCGGTAATGAACTTGCCAGTCCCAGGATTCAAAGCAGCAAAGAAGAAGAACACGACGTTGAACAATACAAGCGGTTCGATTTCATTGATCGGAATCCCGGTCTCGATGTTGAGTTGCGCCAACGCTCCTTTCCCCGTTATGATCTCACCTATCAACGAAAACGCAATCCCGAGCTGCGCCAATCTCCCAACGAACAACTCGTTCGCCTTTGTAAACCCGAACAATGGGCCTTCCGTTTCACAAAGCAAAGCACAAACCATTTATTACCATCTCTTCAAAGGTCACAACTTTGACTAAAAAAATGTAATAGAATAGGTATAGAGTTGGTATAAATACCTCCTTCTTTGAGACCAAGAGCGGCACGAAAGCCTTTTCCGGGAGGGACAACAGCGCCCTCGATGCCAGTGGGAGGATCATCGACGAATTGGCCTCGGTCTCCGAGGGCTCCAATGGCTCCAAGCAATGTGAATAATATGAAAAAGAGGAGAAGGGGTTCGGCTTCGTAAATCGGGATTCCGGTTTCGAGATTCAACTGTGATAATATTCCTTTTCCTGTTATGGCTTCTCCCAACAATGATGCCTGCACATTTGTTGCAGTTAGAGACGGTTTCTTTTATACCTTGGTATAGTTTAGTTTACTTCAACATGGTTTTAAATTTTAAATTGAGTATAATTTTTTTTCTTATACTCATAAGGATAACAAGGTATTATATTAGGCCCATTGAGCCCAAAGGAGCGAGCGCATGACAACGAAATTGGTTTGAATGGTTTGAAATAGGCTTCCATATTTTTTTAGTACGTTAGTACTAATATTTAGTGATTATAATAAATATTTAGAGCCTTAAAATTTTCATGTTTATTTTAAGTACCACCAATTTCCGAACTCCGCATTCGATCCAAATTATTCTAGTTGTAAGAAAATAGATCGATATGTCTTACATTCGATGCCAACTAATCTAGTTGTAGAGTAACGGATAGATATGTTATGATATAGTACGGGTGCTAGAACACTTTAAAAAAACGACTAGTTAATAAATTCCACGAGACATCAAAGATAAACGAAAACAGTAAAAATTGAGAAATATAGAAATGAAATACTCACAGCAAATCCAATCATAGCAACACGACCAACAAAGAGTTCATTTTGCTTAGTGAAACCAATTCCACCAGAAGTACCAAAAATACCATCTTCTACTTGTTTCTTGGGTTTCACAACCTACAATAATCCAGTTAACTAAATTAAACCAACCCTTTAATCGACTAAGCAAATTATTAGTAAGACATAAAAATATACCTTCTTAGAAGGAGCAGCCTTGGTTTTAGATTTGAAAAGAGCGACAGTTGTAAATGCTGATTTGAATTTGTATGAAGAAGGAAGTGGATTGAAGAAGAGAGAAGAAGACAGAGGCTTAGGCTTAAGTCTTTGGACTTGAAACTGAAGCAAAGGGTCTCTCTTTAAGTCAACTACTTGTCTTGTTGAAACACCAGACATGAACATCATTGTTTGAGCCATTAATTAACTTACTTTATTAATGGGTTTTTTTTTTGAAGGTTTTCTTTGTTTCTGGTTTTAAGGGCGAGGAGTGAACTCAAAATGGGGATTTGTTAAGTATTAAGGGGATGGACATTGGATAGAGAGTGAGATTGTGGATATGGTGTGAAGGGCAAATTAAGTGAACACGTCATCGTTTTATAGTTATGTATGTTTTCAAATTCTTATCATTTTCATTTTTGTGAGGACTCAATTCAAGTGTGGAATTCTTTTCTATGACAATTTCTTCTTGAGCTTTTTTTGTTTAGTCATCATATCGAGGTTAACTTGGTTCAAACTCTGCAAAACATACCAAAAAGTATATGACGCTCAAGTTATTAAGAGATAAAAAATTATAAGTAACAAAATTATACTTCAAATCTTGTACGTATGAAATTGAAAAGCATTTACATACATTAATAGATTAAACAATTATATAATAATTTGCTCGCCCGGGGAGGATGCCGCAGAAACATTTTAGTGCAAGTAATTTTACAAGTGAGCTAGCATGTGTAGCAAATATTTTTCCCTGTACTTTCCAGATTTATCACATTTTTCTAATTTAAAATTAATTGCATGTCTTTTATTTATAAAAAATCCATGGTCTTAACTATTTTTCCATCAAATAATTAAGATTTGATTAATTTACAATAAAACTAACTTGAGAAATTGAATGTATTGGTTAAAATTTTGATTTTGAATTAGTCCATTCAAAAAAACCAACGAAATTGATTATGTTAAAAACAAATCTTTTTTTTTGCAAATAGCTCATTTGTTATTTTTTCCATTAATTTGATGCTGAGTGTAGAAAATAAAATATATTGAAAGGTAGAGATGAATTTGAATTTGTGAAGTTTGAATTTGTGAAGGGAATGCAATTGTTATTAATAAAAGACACATATCTTACCATTTGTCTGAAATAACATAAACTCAAACACAAACAAATTAGAGAATTCCCCACTTTTGTTGGAGATGTGAACCACAAATTGAATCTACTAGAATTATCTCAACAAATGTTCAATTGCCACCTCATCAACATTCAATAGTTGCTTTCCCCTGGATTCCACTTCATTTACATATAAGTTTGAGGTTAATGTTATCTATTTTTCAACAAAATATATATACACCTACTTTAATAAGAAAATATTGATTGAAAATACTTTTACCGTGCTAGTCTTTATAATTAAATATGGCAATTAACTCATCTGCAAGACTTATTTATGTCTGTCCTCCATATAGAATAGTTTATGTATTGAATTTTTTTTGGTGATTACATTACAATTTTGTTATGATTTTTTCAGAATCCATTTAAGTAATGTTAATAATTGAAAATTCTGAATTTTGAATACTTAATTGATGAGCCGAGTTAATAGTAATTTCAATATTTTTCAGTGACCTAACTGACCCGAATTTGAACATTCCTTTTTACCAAGTAAAACGGACTTAGGCTTAAAGTTCTTCCTTTAACTAAGAGGGTATTTTTCTAAACTTAAAAGTTAGTCAAACTTGCTTAAAAGTAGAATTTTAAATTAAAAGTTAGTTAGTTTAGTGTTTCTCTAAACTTTTTTCAACTTAAAAAAGTTACTTTTAAGTAAAAAGTAAGAAGTAGGTAATACTTACTTTTTCAAAAGTGACTTTTTTTCAAATGTACATTTTGACCAAACAAATTATAATATTACCCTATATTATATTCAATACTTTTAAAAAACATATACTTTATAATCTTTTCAAGATTCAGCAATTTAAAAGTAACTTAAAATTCAATTTTGAAAAATACTTTTAATGACTTAAAAATCGTTTT
This sequence comes from Euphorbia schlechtendalii, assembly GCA_949673415.1. Classification (NCBI taxonomy): domain Eukaryota; kingdom Viridiplantae; phylum Streptophyta; class Magnoliopsida; order Malpighiales; family Euphorbiaceae; genus Euphorbia; species Euphorbia schlechtendalii. The sequence goes on along the minus strand of CATIWQ010072582.1, from coordinate 477 downwards.
ACAGAAACACTTAACTACTTATTTTTAAACTCCTTAAAAGTTAAAAAAACACTTTTAGATTATAAATCACAAGTCATAAGTTTGAAGAAATACCCCTGAACCTTAAACAAAAATATTGTCAAACAAAACATTTTAGTAATACGTGGATCGTGTAATTTTATCTTGTTGGTACACTTAAGACGTGAAATAACTTGGATCAATGATGATAGAGACTACTAATGATGATAGAGACTACTACAATATATACCTTAATTATTATACTTACATATATTTGTATTGATTTAGTGCATGAAAATATTCTTTATTGATTACTAATATTTATTGGTACTGTGCTTTCCCCAAAAATAATTAACGTATAAAATAATAAAAGAAATACATATGTATAATATTAAACCATGCAACCATGCTAGTGGTGATGGTTGAAGGATTATGTAATGTAGCGGTAATAATTGGATATAAATTATCAAATACTAATAG
>CATIWQ010072581.1:0-106550 GCA_949673415.1 Euphorbia schlechtendalii | reverse complement strand
GTCCCCCGGACGTTAAGCCTCACAGGACTCTAATTCCTGGAAAGAGCTAATCCAGGTGGCGACTCCACACTGAGAGACGGCGGATTCGGGTTCGAACTGATCTTAAACGTTTTCGCCTTTTTTCTCTTTTTAACCTTTTTTCCGGGTCCCAGACCCGGTGCTTACCTTCATCTGTTTTCAAAACACCCCGGTGGACCGCGCCTATGAACATCCGCGCGCTCTCGGCCCACCGCTTCGTGTCGTCCGCTCACAATAACATAGGCTAGAGGTTTATATCTCGAGTCTTTGGCATTTAATCCATAACCATAATGCAATTTTCGAAAACCCACGCCTTATATAATGGGGTCAATGCCTTGCGGTGACCGCGTGGGTAGAACGTCGTCCGCTCACACTAGTTCTTATTCCTAACCATCTCACCAAGGTGACAACGATGTTTTATTATGGCTATCTCATCACAGCTATAGTGAAAGTCCTATAAATCAATGTTGAAGGCTATGAAAGGGTGAGAGGATATCATTTACTATCATTGAGGAAGGTTTTTTACTTCAAGCATTTCAAAGAGCTCAAGTTTTCAAAGCTTCACTCTAGCTATATTAAGGCCCAAAATATTAAGTTGAAGAAGGTAAAGATTGTGCCTACAATTGTTCTAGAGAATGTTCTCAAAGAAGATGAAAATTTTGAAATTGATAAAGTTGAAGAGGAGTCTAGTGAAGGGACTGAGGATGATCTCCCTCTAAAGGCTCATTTTATGAAAGCTAAAATCCCTAGCCTAGAGGCAAAGCAAGCTGCACCAATTGTGCCTGACAAAGCACAACCTAAGAATAAGATAAAATTGAAGACCAAGGCTGAAAGGGAAGCTGAGGTAAAAGCGAAGAAGGAAGTAGAGGAAAAGGAGGCTAATAAACCAAGCTTGCCATCTCTAGATCCAACTTTTGTAGCCAAAGTCTAATAAATGACTACTCTTGAGTTAGAATCAAAATTAAGGGAGAGAAAGAAGAAGTTTGCCTCCATAGATCCTGAAGCTGAAACAACTTTTCAACAAGCTTAGAAGAAGTTGATAGGAGTCTAAAAGAAAAGGAGTGCCTCTACCAGGCCTAGGAGATCACTATAGCTTGTAGTGAGTGATGAAGAGGTGGAGGAAATCATCCAAGATGTGTTTGAAGAATTAACACCTCCTGAAGAATCTACAAAATCACCCATTCCCACTTAACAAGTTGAGTTGCCTAAGGCTGATCCATCCTTGGATCAAACAACTAACCTATAAGCTTCTGTAAATCCTACCCCCTCATCTTCTATAAATCCAACTCCTTCTACTTCTCAACCCAAGTCTCCCCAACAAAACACCAACCCTTCTTCACCACCTCCACAAACTACAACATCAATCATTCCTCATCCAACTAAGTCCACACCACCTCCAAACGTAAATACTACCACTTCTTCTCTACCATCACTACCAAAAACAATTGTACAAATTAACAAAATTCCACCTTCTACAAATTTTCCACCTTCTACAAATTTTCCACCTATCCTTTCTTCAAACCTAAATTCTACCCCCTCAATCCCTTTGATTAAGGAAGTTCCTTGTAACACGACTATACTGAGGAGGAAATAACAGATGTAAGTGGTGCTGAGGTAAATTTTATAACCAATGAAGTAACCCTTACCTGTAGTAATTAGGTCTAAGTGGGTTATGATGATTCATCCATCCTAACAAAGATTGGAGAGCTTGTAATGGTTAAATACCCTACTCTCAAAATCGATGTTGAGTTAGATGCGGAAGTTGGCCAATTGCTATTGTCAGAAGAGTTGATGAAATCATCAAAGAAGAAGAAGGCCACTTTACTAGATTTTGATGCGCATTCAAGTGCCCCTCGGAATCTATCTATTATGAAGAATTTGAGAAGATTTAAGGGAGTTTATTCACCATCCACAACCACCTGGCCAAGGAGAGTGCAAAGAGTCTTGCAGATAAAATGGTGCTAATCCTCAACAACTTGATTGATTTTACAACTCAGATGAATGATGTTGTCTCATCTATTCCAACTACTAATGTAATTGGCAATGTAGTAGAAGGAAAAGTGAAGAATAGCATAGATGCTGATTCTATATAACTAAGAAATATCAATGAAGTGATGGAATCTCAGACTACTACTCGGTTTCACAAGTTTGGAGAGGAGCAAGCTACAAAAAAGACCAGCATAGATTAACTCCTAAAAGCAATCTTGGACAAGATTGACACTAACAATAACCAATGGTACAACATGTGCAATACCATGGAGAAAATGTCCAAGCAAATGATAGCCTATGACAAGAAGGTAGATGACCTTGTGAAGAAAGTGGAGATTCATGTGCTTAATTTGACTAAGCTAGATAAAAAATTTAATGCAGATTATGCAATTGTCAAAGCCAACATAGATGATGTTGTAAAAGATTCTCAAAAGGTGTTGATCTCTGCTATGGGAAAACTCTTTCCAGAATCAAGTAACTCAGTGGACCCTGAAAATGGATTCACTATTTATAAGAAACTGAATGTCTTAATAGACATGATCAATGAGCTTCAAGACAAGATTCAAGTTCTTAAGGCTTAGAGTAGCAAATGTTGCCAAGTTAAGTAACTTTTGTTACATTATTCATGTGATATAACTCAGTGTAAGCTAAGTAAATATACTTAGTTTTACTCAGCACAAACTGAGTAACTTATGCAATGCTGACATATTATTAAACTTGTGTGGTTAGCCAATTTTCTGAAAACAAAATATTCTTTAGTGATGCTTTTAAGGTATTAGCATTGAAAACAAAGGATTATTAAAAGGTCTCAAGTACAGAATGTTGGGATATCCTCACTAGAATCCAAATAAAAAAGGTATCTTCTAAAATTCATCATTTTCCAGCATCATCGTGCCATCTGCAATGTTAGCAAAAATGTCCAATCTCAGTTAGCCAAGTTGCATCTCATGCACTTCTCTCAACTGCATAGCTTACAAGAAATGAGTCATTGATGAGAAATAGATTAATGGATTAATCTCACGCCTCAACATTTAAAATCACTATCTCTAAATGTCTACAAATCTGTTTCAAACGGATAGATTTCAAAGCTATGAAGAGAAGAGATTTTGAGAGAAAAGTCAAGATAAGAAGTTTACAATGACTACTTCCATATTTATACTTATATAAATAGAGCCTGTAGTAGACGTTTACAACTTGGTGAATCACCTTGAATTTTTAAAAAGCTAAACCTCTACTAAAGCAATCACAGCCTTCAAAATTCAGAATGAAGTAATCCAAAGCAAACAACCATTTTTTCCATTTGTTTATAAGATAGAAATCAATAATCTTAGAATTTAGCTATGATGTTCATTTGTAAAGGAACCAACGATCTATAAGTTGAGTTCCTCTATGCAAAAGTATTTTATTCAAATTTGTGTGAGTCAATTTGCGAAGGGTACTCAGACTAAGTTGAGAGGTAGTTAGCTTGGAAGTTACTTGCTGTAATTTCTCTTACCCGCTGTCAAAGGCTTCTCTGCCTAGTCAAAGAAGAGAAACACTAATGGGGACTAGAGGTAGGCTAGGGACTGAACTAGGATAAATCAAGGTGTATTCTTCCTTAAGCCTTGTTTGGTTCATGGTTTTTTCATGGTATGATATGGTTCTAACTTAAATTCACTTGTTTGGTTGTATAGTTAATTTCATGGTACGGTTCTCTCATGATTTTTTCATTGTTCCAAGAACCATAAAAATAGAATCACGGATTTGGTGGTTCTCCATGATTCTCCTTTAAATTAAACTAAATTTTAAAAAAACCATATCATAGCGTACTATTTATCCAAGCATAAAATTTTAAAAGAACCATAACATACCATATTGTACCGTACTTTAATGAACCACGGAGAACTATCATCCAAACAAAGGGTTAAGGAGAACTATCATCCAAACAAAGGATTAAACTCTATCTTTTATCTTTGACAGTGTTTGTTGTCATACATCATATTTCTCTTAGTTTTATTTGTTTGGAAAACTAACATAAGCTGAGTAAGATTTTACTCAGCATAGTTTGTGAACGAACCAAGTTAGCTCAAGCTGTTTTAACCTTAAACTGCACTCAGCACACATTAAGATATTTTGGAAAAAGACTTTTAAATCCTAAAAGAACAAGTTAAATCGGCATTCACCCATCTGCATGATTATTTAAACTAAAGCGGATTAACATGGTTCCAATTTAACTCTTTTTTTTTACAGAATTAAAAGAGGAGTTTCGTAGTTTTACCTCGAAGCGATATGTAACCCCTCTTTAGCTAATTTTAGGCTCTCAAACTTCTTAAAATAGAGGAATCAATATTGAAAGAAATTTTAAAAAGGACAAAGTCTCGTATTCGATTTATACTTGTTTTGAATCCACTTTTAACTACAATAGTTTGTTGATTCCTAGAATAATAGATAAAGGAGAAATAAAACCTAATGTGATTGTGTTTAGGCTTAGAAATCATGTCGAGTAATAGAGCGGAAAATAACAAGTAGTCGAATTAAAGCGATACCTCTCTTAGATCAAAACTTTTCTTAGAGCCTAGTGAACGATTAATAAAAATTATAGAGTTTTCGTTAGTGAGTTATCTAATTTTGGAACTTGAATACTGGATTTTGAACCTATTTATCAGGATAATAATGCTCTAAAATTGGATAGGTAATTAATTTCCCAAAGAAAAGGATACGAATTAGTGATAATTGATATCCTACCAGAAATTTTGATCACGGTACCATTTTCGGGGATCTTGGTACCAATTTCTGGACCTTTTTAAACATGAATTTTCAGAACAAGATGGTAAAATTTATCATAAAATAATCAATCACGATTATCGTGATTGATGATCACAGTATCGTGATTGTTATGGCAGTACCGTGATTAAATATCATGGTCCCATTTAGAATTGAGATATTTTACGGAGGTAAAAGATTAAATTGCTCTATTTCAAAACTAATTTCGAGAGTCAACTTTGAAAATAGAAAATTCACATAAACAAGGTATAAAAATAAAAATCACCATTAATTTTCGGTGTTCTGAAATAACGTGCTCAATCTCCCCAAATGGTTATTTTCAACAAATTTCCTCCAACTGCAACATATCAAAACAACTTCTTTGTTCAACATATTGTAATGATATTGCCTCGTTGTTTATTGAAATATTTCCTAGCAGAGCTTGTTGGCATAGCCCACAGATTAATTAAGATAAACAGTAACAACTTTTTTCTTTATTTTGTGTAAAAAGTAATGTTTCCCAAAAGTAACATTCAAATATATGAATATTCACCACTGCATATTTACCACCTACACGTGTTGCCTGCATTGCAATGGAGAAGGAAGGAATGTTTAATTTGTATTAAATGTTTATTTCTTAATTGCATTTGCCTTTTCTTTAGTGTTCAATCTTTGTTTCTCTTTAGAAAGTTTTTTGCTTTTGCTGCGATATTTAGTCCTATGGTTTTCATCCAATTGCAAATATTCTATAACAAATTGAACTTTCTTCGGTAATTTTTTCAGGAAAAATCAATTGCCTACTGCAGGCAGTCTTATGCAATTCTCATATTTCATCTTCTTACAAGGTCTAGGTGATGGTAATGAGGATTTCTCTTTTGATTTATACAGTGACAATTTTGTAAGTATGAACATTTTCTGGAGTATTTTTTGTCATGTAATTGTTCCTAGTGGTTGGATTTCTCATTGAATGTATACAGTCAATTTCACAACTTGGGTTTTAATTATTTTATATGCTCGAGCCCAATGCCTGACTATTCTTTTTTACTAATTGAAACAAGCTCATTTTACTAATTTTTTAATCAGGCCCAAATAGCATGGCCTTAGCTTAGATTCAAATTTATAGATATATGGTATATATAAGGAAATGAGTTCACAAGTTAATTAATTAGTAAGCATATTCATAATGAAACCAAAATTCTAATGGGAACAATGTAATTACAATTATATCCTAGTCGAACAAGAGGAACTATATAAATCGTAACATGCTGCTTGATCAAATATCTAGGTTTCGTATAAGAGATAGGGAGAAACAAAGTGAGAGTGTTGCGTGGTGAAAGAAGGTAATATGTTCAATCTAAACTTTTATTGTTTTTCATCTATTTTAACAAAAAATCTTAACAGATATGTTTTGGATGGTTGAGAAATTAAAAATGATTTCAATTAATGACAAATTTAAAACAAAGGTTCAATGATAAGGGTAATTAGGATTAGATCTCTCTATGTAATATGTATATGTGTGTATATGTGTAGTTTATGGTGGTTTAAAATTAATCCAGCTTAATTTTTCTTGTTTTCATGAGTTGATGCCAAAATCTTAATAGATCTAGTTTGGGTTGTAACAAATTTAATGAATTCTTAATAGATTATAAGGTTTGATATGATTTATTGCTACATTCCGATATGATTTCCATGTTGTTATGGAACTTAAAAGTGCAGATGCCGCCTATGCTAATCAAAACTATCTCTTTTTGGTAGGTACATATGTTTTAAAATAAAGGTGATCCTAACAACATTGGTCTCGAGAAGGGGAACATAGGAGACTGGGATGGAATTGAGAGCAGGAATAATGGAAATATGGTCTAGGAAGAACATGTCAGTCATGTTCATTACAATTTTCAACATTTTTAGCATTTCCTTTATTGTTTTTCTTCAAAGCATCAAACCAAATGCATTTTGACAAAATGTATTAATTTGCAATTCAATTAAAAATGAATCCTTGGGTTTACCATCAACAATAATGAAATAATTGAAGCGATGTGTGATTTATCAACTGGATTTTCACTTTGGTCAATCACTAAGAAAGTACAAGTTGATTCATAAGTTTCAATTCTTCTATGATCAGCCAAGAGAATTTCAGTTGATTATTATTGCAGAGAGTTCATGGAAAGATCTAGATTCTCCAAATTATGTATCCTAGCAAAATTTCTTTTAACCTATATTATGGAATGACGCATTTCGTTGGAAATTAAGTGACTTGTTGGATGAAAGAAAAACTGCATACTTAGTTTTGAAGTGATAGAAGAGAAATTTTTCATAGTTCCATATCCTAGAGTTGATGATGGAAGTTATTATTTTTCCCGAAATTCTCCATTGGTTGGGGATTCTACGAATATGGTCAAATTCTCATGTTTAATAGAATCACCAACCAATAGAGAATTTTGGGAATAATACTAACTCCCGTAATCAACTATAGGATATGAGATTGTGACAAACTTCTATTTTTATCAAATCAAAACTAAGTATGCAATTGTTCACTCATCCAACAAGTCACTAAATGCGTCATTCCAAAATTGTGGCTAGCCGAAGTTTTGATGTGTTACATAATTTGGAGGATCTAGGCTTTCTATTAACTTTCTTTAATAGTAATCAACTGAAATTTTCTAGATTTATCATAAAAGAACAAAAATTTATGAATTACCTTGTACTTCCTTAGTAATTCATCATAGTAAAAACCTAGTTGATAAGTCGCACATCCCTTCAATGGTTTCATTATTGTTGAGGGTTAAACCAAGCATTCTTTTGTAATTGATTTGTAAATTATCACATTTGGTCATACTACATTTGACTTGATACTTTGAAAGAGAACAACAAAGGAGAGGCTGAACTTCACAACTTAATTGTTTGAATTTACCTCCTTTGTTATTTTTTTATTAAGGCCAAGTTTTTCCATTAACAGAATTCAGAGTTACATAGCCTTGTTCTTTTTTAAAATATTGAATGCTAGAGGTAACCGACTAGTATTGCATGTGCAAACAATAAAATTATAACCAATTTATGAAAAACTTCTAGAAATAAAAAAGCGAAGAGGTATTAAACATGAATACAAATCATGGAAACAGTAATCGAACAAATGTACTCTTACCACTGAATATTAACATTTTATATGATGGTAGCATTGTAATGGAGAATGAACTTATATTGATGTGTTTGTAATACTTTTTTCATGTAGCAACACTTTAAATAAGTAAAATACCTTACTTTTCAACTTTTCCACGAAGATTCATCACCGCTCCAAGCATTTAATTGTTAAGCACCCTTTAATATCTTAAGATGCTAATTAGGTCAAAACATTTATGAAACAAAATTGGTAGGATGGTGGTGCACTTTCATAACTAGAGCACACGGCTACATACCAAGAGGAGTCATATTTCAAATTATCAATCTAGCTACCAAACGTCAATCTAGTCAAATTAGTTAATAGATGATTAAAGGGGTGAAATTGAGAATTGATTAACGACTATAAGTATTGGATAGTCGGAGAGAAAAAACCAAGGGAAAATACTGAGATTAAATCGAAAGAGTTGGGAAAGAAGAGAGTTATTTTCACTCATTTCTTTGAATAGACGAGAAAAGAGATGAACTCAGGTTTGATTTGGCGATAACAGATGAATAATGGTGGCAAAATAAGAGCGTCGATGATATTGTGAGTGACAAAAAGAGACGTCAATAAGAGAGGAAAGGAGTTTTGACTTTTAATTTAAATTGAATTTTCAACACCCTTGGATGAAAAATACGATGGATGGATGAGATCATTAGTGTCAATTAGTTTTAAAATTTTAGTATCAATATAGAATTTCGGATATATCGGGAATTCTACATTGATGCTAGGAGTATTAACACTCATAAACACTAATGATCTCAATCCTCAATCTTATTTTTCATCTAAGGGTGTAGTAAATTCAGCATTAATTAAAAACAAAAATTCTCTTCCTACTCTTTCTATTGCTCATCGTATCACCGCCATCAAGGAACAGACCCAGAATTGAATAAGAGGGGGCTAGAAATTAATGAATTAAATTATATTTTTGTAAAATGAATGGTTAGGATAAATGCACAATTTTTTTTAAATGAAGCATAAAAATGACAAATTTACAAAACATAATTTATATGATATAATAACATATTTTAAAATTAAAAACTGTAAATTTCAATCAAAATTTAAATTTTATTAAATTATTATATTTTTATGACTATGGATTAGGGAAGCATTGAACCATTCAAATTTGGAATCCTGAAGGGGGATAGGGCAATGCATTTACCAACTCTACTTAATAATCCACTTGTTAGAATATTACACATTTTATAATTTATTATAAAAGTTTAAAAGTGAGGAGGGATTGGGACCCCCACTTAGCTCTATGTGGGTCTGTCCCTGACCGCCGTTCCTTACTTCATCATTGAGATTTGTAACTACTCCAAGCATTTAATTATTTAATACCCTTTAATTTCTAAAGATGGTAATTTAGATAACTTCAATGGATTACACACAAATCTGTTGAACCCAAGTTAAAAGTACTTCACATTACTTAAATGTTTTGAAAATAACAAACTGTTTAGGATAGTGAAATTAATTAAGTACTGAGTAGACTCTTAATTAATCAAGTTTACTTGAGTTTGTTTAAGGGAAAACAACTCAGTTTACTAAGTGATTAATTAACTTATGGCTTAGAGTAAGAAAAGCTGAGTTCAGCCTAGTACTACATAGTTACAAGATATAGACTCAATGTAGTTGAGTAAGCTTTATTCATAAAAGTTGAGTTAATTAACCTTAGAGAAATAGATGACACAAATACTTGTAACAATGTCTATCTAGGATGGAATATTCCTTTGATGTTTTCTCAGGAGAAATGGCGCTGAAATTAAAGAAGATATTCAAGTGGTCCTCACAACGAAAAGGTGCCAATACAGAATGTTGGAGATTCCTCACTAAAGTCCAAGACAAAAGGAATCCTCTAACATGCATCGTTTCTCAGATGAGTTTGTTGCGCATTCGGATTAATGGTTTAATCTCATGCTTCAACGTTCGAAATCTTTGTATCTAAACATTTTGGAATTTTTTCAAATGGACATATTTGAAAGCTGTGAAGAGAAGAGAAATTAAAGACAAGCTAGGACGAGAAGTTTGCAATGGCTACTTCCAAGAACTTCAAGTATAAATAGAAGATTAAAGCAGATGTTCAAACTTAGTGAATTGCCTCAAATTTTTTAAGAGCTGAAATTCTGTCAAAATACTCCAAGCTTTCAGAAATTTCAAATCAGTAATCAAGAAAATGAAAATCTTCCAATCAGTTTGTAATAGGAAAGTTTCACTTAGTTTCAGCATCGTAAAGGATTCAACGTATTCTATAAGTTAAAATCCCCTATTCGTAATCTTTTCTTAAAAATCTGAGTAACGGTTTAGGAAGGGTACCTAAACTGTGTTGGAGTTGTAGTTAGAATGAAAGGTACTTTCTATAATAGAGTCTACCCACTATAAAGGCTTCTCCATCTAAGGAAGGAAGGAAAACACTAGTAGATTAAAGCTCGGAAAGGAATCTGGGGACTAAAGGTAGGTTAGGGGCTACACTAGGATAAAATCTCAAGTGTTGAAGTTCTATCCTTTATCGATTGTCTTTATAACATCTTTCTCATTCATCATTCTCTTTGTTTTACAAGTAATGCCAGAAAAACCAATCCGAGAAGAGTAAAGTACTCAACAATGATTGAAGATAAACTGAGTCAACGAAAATGAGCATTTTATATTTTTTCGACCAAACTCAGCACATTTTTATTCAACACGCATCTAAAAACTAAACATGGAAAAGAATTTTTATAATCTCTAAAAAAGAAAGAAGTAAAGCATTCACCCCCTCTACTGTTTATATTAAACTGTTTCGGACCAATAAGTGGTATCAGACTAAGTGCTCAACTTTTAGACTCACTATCTTTGAATTAAAGATCCAAAATGGCTTATAATAGTTTTAGCTCCAGCTTAGGACAAATTGTTCTTCTTAAAGAAGGAATGTCAGTAACCAGGCCTCCACTATTTGATGGTAATCATTATACATTTGGAAAAAACAGCATGAAAAATTTCATTCAGTCACAAAGCATGCAAGCATGACTCGTTATAGAGCTTGACCCCGAAATTCCTACAATAGTACGGAATGGGGAACGTATCCTAGTTGATCTAGAAAATTTCGATGATATTGACCTAAGGCTTCTTAAAGAGAATGCGGCAGTAGTGAACTACTTACAATGTGCACTAGATCTTACAGAATTTAACAAGGTCTCAGGCTACGAGACAGCGCAAGAAATCTGGACAAAGTTGGAGATCACCTATAAGGGGATCGATAAGGTCAAGGAGTAGAAGATCTATCTCATGCTGTGAGAGTATGAGATATTCTAGATGGGCGCTAGCGAGGGTAAGTGAAGAGATTAGGTAAGGAGTTCACCAAGGAAGAGATGATGAAGAAGATTCTCTGCACTCTTATGCTAGAGTGGGATGCCAGAATAGTGTGATCGATGAGGCTCATGATCTAAAGACCTATAGCTATGATGAGCTTATAGGCACTTTGCTGACTCAGGAGATGTCCCTGAGAAAATATATCGATGACTTCAAAAGGAGTGAAGGCAAGGAGAAAGAGGGCAAAGCCATTGTTTAAAAAGCTGATTCATCAAATGAATCCACCATCAGTGATTCAGATGAGCAAATGGCACTCTGACGAGGTGATTCAAGCGCTTTATGAAGAAGGATGGGAAATTTTCGAAGAAGAAGTTTCCTGAATAAAACAAGGCAACTCAACACAGGTGTGGAGCTGAGGAAGGATCGAAGAAAGAGAACAACAAAGATATCAAATGCTTTGGTTGTGGTGAAAAAGGTCACATTCAGTTGTCCTGTCCTAAAACTAAAAAAATATAGATTTAAGAAGAGGTTCTCCAAGAAAAATGAGGCACTTGCTACCACTTGGAGTGATTCTGAAGAGTCTTCTTCATCTGATGAAAAAGCAACAGATTCCGCCAACCTCTTCTTGATGGTGATATAGAATGAAAGGGGCGAGAGCTCAGAATCTGCTTCAAAGAGAAACCAATCGACTGTTGACTCTGAAGATGAGTGCTACAAAGGGAAGAACTCACAAGATGAGGTAAATTCTGAAATCCCTTTGTCAATATAAGAGTTTACTCAAGTACTCTTTGATGTTATGAAACTGACTAATAAGTCAGGGAAAACATTAAGGAGCTAGTGAGGAGAAGTGAAGAATAGGAAGATACAATAGCTTCCTTGTCACTTGATATCTGATTTCTTCAAGAAAAAGATGAATATCATGATTGTCATAACAGCAAGCTCACTAAGTAATTAGATGAGTTCACTTTTGAGATAATAGCTTTAAAGGAGAAATGGGTTCCTCCTCCAGCCAACAGTCCAACTTAGAGTAACCAAACTTGCAATTCTAAGCGAAAAATTAACTCTAAAAAGAAGAAAGTGTGTCAGCCCAAAGCAAAAGCAACATGTGGCTTTTATGGTAAAGCTGGACATGCTACAGTTCTCTATAGGCATAAAAATGGTTATTATGAAGAGTACGACTAGTCTAATGTAAGCACTACTAATAAAGGAGGACCCAGCTCAAAAACATGGGTACCTAAGAAAATGTAATTATTTTGTAGGTGAGCATAAGATCCGCTGATGACACTAGAATGTGGTATTTGGATAGTGGATGCTCTAGGCATATGATGGGAGATGGAAGCCAGTTCATTTCATTGGAGCGTAAAAGGATTGGAAGTGTCAGTTTCGAAGATAACCAAAAAGGCAAGAATGTGGGTTTGGGTATTATTGGTGTCTCTCCTTCAATTGAAGAGGTTTCCCTAGTCAAAGGAGTCAAGTTCAACTTGCTTAGCGTAACCCAGTTGTGTGATAAAGGTAGGAAGGTTACATTCAACTCAGCAGGTTGCTTATTTATTGACAATAAGGCTGACACAACTATACTCTTTGCTCCTAGAATTAATTATGTGCATATGATTGATTTATCCTTGGGCTCCACTAATGTTTGTCTTGTATCTAAGGAGGATAATTCGTGGCTTTTCCAAAAAAGGTTGGGTCATATAAATATGAACATTTTGTCTAAACTGGCCAAAAAGTAGCTAGTTGTGGGTTTACCTAATATCAGATTTGAACTTTGCTTGGCTTTCCAGCTCGGTAAGCAAGTTAAGAAATCATTTAGGTCTATTAATAATGTAGTAACTAAGAGACCATTAGAGCTCTTCCACCTAGATCTATTCGACCTAGTTCAGCCTATGAGCATGGGTGGAAAAAGATTCTCATTGGTGGTTATATTCACTTGGGGTAGTCTTGCTGAGTAGCAAAGATGAAATCTTTAAATCTTTTGTCAAACTTAGTAATTGGATAATGAACAAACTAGGAACTAAAATAGTAGAATCGAAGTGATCATGGATGTGAATTCGAGAATTTCGATTTCGAAGAATTCTATTCAGCACATGGTATTGACCATAACTTTTCTACTCCTTATACTCCTCAACAAAATGGGGTTGTAGAAAGGAAGAACAAAATCATAAATGAGATGGCTCGATCCATGTTAAGTGATAACAATCCACCAAAGTACTTTTGGGGAGAAGCTATTAACACAGCCTGTTATATCTTGAATTAGGTTTTCATTCGCCAAATTCTTGAGAAGACACCCTATGAGCTTCAACGAGGGGGCTAGCCTAAGATTGGTCATCTCAAATCATTGGGCTATAGGTTCATTATTCTTAACACCAAGGAGTAGGTAGGTAAGTTTGATCCAAAAGTTGATGAAAGTATCATTCTAGGATACTTGAGTAACTTCAGGGTATATAAGATATATGTCAAGAGAACCAGGTTATTAAAAGAGTCCATGCTTATGGATTTCGATGAAACTAGCTATGCAAAAAGATGACCATCTAATGAAGATGAAGGAGTAATTCAACAAGAAAACCTACTCAACATGCCACTCTTTGTGCTGCCCAACCAAGCACAAGAACCTGAAGCTAAGCAAGTCAAAGATTAAGAAGATCTTTCAATCAACTTCAACGAAGAAGAAGACCGAGCTCATGAGCTCAGCCTCAACCACCAACTGCAGAACTTCCAATTGTAGACCTGATTCTGCCAAGAGAGATTAGAACTCATCACAATCACCCACTTGAAAGCATTGTTAATGATGTTCATAATCTTGTTATGATGTGAGGTCAGCTCAGCAAAATGATGAGCCATCTAGCTTTCATCTCATTGATTGAAACTAAGAAGTTTGAAGATGTTGAAAGACATGATTATTGAATGATCATGATGCAAGAGGAGCTGGATCAGTTCAAGTGCAATGATGTTTGGGATCTAGTTCCAAAGCCCAAAGGAAAATCAATCATCGTCACCAAATGGGTTTTCAAAAACAAGCTTGATGAAGATGGTGTTGTTGTCAAGAACAAGGCCCAGCTTGTTACTCAAGGCTACAACCAGTAAGAAGACATAGATTATAATGAGACTTATGCTTTTGTAGCTAAGCTTGAAGCAATCAAAATCCTATATGCTTTTGCATCTCTTATGAACTTCAAATTGTTTCAAATGGATGTCAAAAGTGCACTCCTGAATGGATGCATCCAAGAGGAAGTCTTTTACCAACCTCTAGGCTTTGAAAATCCAAAGAATCATGAGTATGTCTTCAAATTGAAGAAAGCTCTCTATGGATTGAACTAGACTCTAAGAGCTTGGTATGAGAGGATGACTAATTTCCTTATCAGCAAAGGCTATGAAAGAGGGAAAGCAAATATGACTTTGTTTATCCGGAAAAGAAAAGAAGATGTGTTGCTAGTCCAAATTTATGTTGATGACATCATTTTTTGAGTAACTAATGAGAAGCTATGCAAGGAGTTCAGCAAGCAAATGAAGAGTGAATTTGAAATGTATATGATAGGAGAGCTCAACTTTTTCCTTGGACTTCAAATCAAGCAAAGTGAAGATGAAATCTTCATTAGCCTAGCAAAGTATGCCAAAGAAGTCTTGAAGAAGTTTAACATGGAGCATTCAAAGCCAAATGTCCACTCCCATGGCCACTAAAACTATCTTAAGTAAGGATGAAGTTGGTAAATCGGTAGACAGTAAGTTCTACAAAGTTATTATTGGCTCTCTCCTTTATTTCCTGCTAGTAGGCCAGACATTCAATATGTTATGTACTATTGCGCACGTTATTAAGCTGACCCCAGAGAATCTCACTTAGTAACTGTTAAGAGAATTTTCTAGTATTTGTAAGGCTCTCTTGATACAGATCTATGGTATCCTAATAGCTCAGATTTCACTCCTAGAGGATTCACAGATGCTGACTATGGTAGATACAAGCTCGACAGGAAAATTACCACTAGAGGATGAAATTTCCTTAGAGAATTCTTTATCTCGTCGTATAGCAAGAAGCAAAATTTTGTTACGTTAAGTACAGCTGAAGCTGAGTACATGGTGGCAGGAAGTTGTGTAGCACAACTACTATGAATTTAAGCAGGAACTGGAGTATTATGGTATAAAAATAAAAAGCCTTGAAGTTATGTGTGATAACAAAATCACAATTGACCTATCCAATAATCTAGTTCAACATGGCAGGATGAATCATGTTAATATTCGACATCACTTCATAAGGGATCATGTGCTAAGGGGAGATGTCAAATCTCAATAGCCTTTGCTCCTTCCTCTCCAAAACTAAGGTCTGCTTCATCTAGGGTAAGGAAAAGCCCAGCGAAACCAAGGGCAAGAAATACGCCTACCTAGTCTTAAGTAAGGAAAAGAAAGAAAATGAAGTTAAAGACTCGCGCTCAAAGGGAAGTTGAGAAGAAACAAATGGTGGAAGTAGAAGAGGATGCTAGAGAGGTAAAAGAAACTCGGTGCCAAAGGAAGCACAAGTTTGAAGTCGCTTAAGATGATGTGGGACATGGGAACTCTAAGAAATATAAAGAGAACCTTGAAAACACTAAGTCTGTGGTTGTCGTTCACGTTGAAGATGTGATCTCTAAGGCGAAAGGCACCTAGTTCAAGAGATCTGCTACCACGCACCCTATGAAGAAAAATGTTCAAGCGATCAGCAGTGGTGAGGATGCTGGTGAAGACGTTGAAATAATCAATCAAGAAGAATCTGCTCTTCCTGGTTCTAACATCCCACAGCCAATTCTGACTTAGCCTAAGTCACTTCCTACTCAAGCTGAGTTACCTGAGGCTGACCCATCCTTGGGTCAAATAGCCAACCCCTAGGTACCTCTAAATCTTTCTCCTATTTCTTCTATAAAACCTAAACCCTCTTCACCTATAAATCCTTCAACCCCTACTCCTGTATACTCTCAAATTCCTCTCCTGTAAATTCTCCTCCTCAAACTATAAATTCTCCTAATTATACTCCTTCCACTCCTAACCAAACACAAGATTCCTTTTCACCTCCTCTTAGTTCTCGAATTGACTTAATCCCTTCCCCTGTAATATCTAAACCAACCCCTTCTCAAACTGTACAAAATACTTTTAAACCAAATATTTCTTTAAATCCATCCTCTACTCCTCTAATCCTTCAAAAGTTCCTGAAGTAGAGAACTCCACTCAGCATGGAAAAGCAAGTGAGGAAGGTATTAAGGTAAATTTTATAGCCAATGAAGTACCTCCCTCCAGTAGCAAACCAGTCCAAAAGGACATGGGTGACTCAGCCATCTTGGCTCAGATTAGAGAGTTAGCAAGGAGGAAATTACCAACTCTAAAAACTAATGTTGAGTTGGTTAGAGGAGTAAGCCAAGTGCTACTAACTCAAGATTTGATGGACTTGTCCTCTAAACCAAATGCGAAGCTACTAGAGTTCGATGTGCATTAAAGTATCCCTTCTGAATCAATCTACTACGAAGAATTTGGGAAGATTCAGGGAAGCTTGTTTATAATTCGCAACCATCTAGTGTAGGAGAGCGTAAAAATCCAGGTGGACAAGATGGCGCTAATTCTCAATGGACTTTCTGAATCTATAGCTCAGCTCATTGTAGCTATCAGTTCTATTCCCATGTCTACTATTATTACTAACATAGTATCAGGAAATATGAAGAGTAGCATTGATGCTGCAGCGGAGCAGCTGGGTAGCTTGAATGCCACATTGGTAACTCAAGTTACACATTTCACAAGTTTGGCAAGGAGTAGGCTATAATAAAGCGTAACACATACACCAAGATTGATAATGTGCATAAGGAAGTAGAAGTCACCAAAGATCTTGGGTATAGTATGTGCAATCTGATGGAAAGCATGTCTAAGCTAATGGTGAATCATGATAAGAAAATTGACCGAGTGCTTAACACTATTGATGAAGTGGCCAAGAGAGCTAACAAGCATGTGCTAAATATAGATGCCCTTATTGATAAATTCGACTCTATTTTCAAATATATCATTGAAAACCCAAACAAGTCAATCAAGAAGGCACAAAAGGCTCTTTTTGAGGCTATGGGCAAAATCTTCTCAAAACTGACTAATTTTCTAGACCCGGATAATGGTCTCTCAGTTCACAAAAAGCTAAACATTATTAAGTTTTATCTTGAGGATATGTGTAAGCATGTGGATCAACTGAGGACCACTAGAATTCATGAAGCAAGGGATATTGACTTCACTGTCAGATCTATGTCATCAATATGCCCAAGAATCTCTGATATTGAAGCTAAGTTGAAGATCGCATTATATATCTTAGATTTCAGAGCTCTATTGTAGTGCTTTCAATAGCTCGCTTGCTAAGGGTTCGACCAAATTGCGCATTTATCCAGGTGTCATCATTTACTTCTCATTAAACTTAATGACCTAGACTTTCTTACTACAAAGGGAAAGGGGATGCTAGAGTAAGAGATTTCTTCGTTGATCATTTGAAAGAAAGAAGATTTTCACTATGCTTTAGACTCCTTCAACCTCTGCCTTGAATAAGTTATCAAGGAATGGATAACAAAGGGGGAGAACATAGCTGAAGATGCTCTCAAAACTGCTAATTTAAACATGTCATCTCTACCAAAGCAAACCCATCATTAGCCACAACATCAATCTCAATAGCAAAATCAACAACAACCAAGACAATCGCACCAACA
Source organism: Euphorbia schlechtendalii (assembly GCA_949673415.1). Taxonomy (NCBI): domain Eukaryota; kingdom Viridiplantae; phylum Streptophyta; class Magnoliopsida; order Malpighiales; family Euphorbiaceae; genus Euphorbia; species Euphorbia schlechtendalii. The sequence continues at coordinate 88,667 of CATIWQ010072581.1, read as the reverse complement.
AAGCAACCATTTCAAAAGCTCAGGATAGCCTTCTAATCAGTCATGCAAGTAACTAGAATAGGCTAACTTGTAACAAGTCCTAAATTGTAATCACTTAGTTTAGAACACAATTTGTGTACTTTCCAAGAATTTTGTTATCAATGAAAATATTACAAGTTCTTGTCTATCTAAGTTAAGAGCTTCTTAAATTCTTATTTGTTGTTTATGCATGTTATTTATACTCACAAACTATTGCAGGAATATATGCTAAGACCAACCTCAAAGAAAAGCGAAAGTAAGACAAAGTCCCAAAATCGAAAAAAATTCCTCTAAGTATGGAGGAGTTAAACTGAATGAAGATAATCCACTTAGTATGGTGGAGTCCACACTGACTAAGGAGTTCACTCAACATGGAGGAGTCTTACATCATCTATCAGGTACTTCTATATCTTTAAACTATTTATTCAGTTAATCTCTTCTACTACTGTGAGCACAGGATTTTTACTCCCTGCTAGCGAGTTCGATGATGAAGTTATAATTTTCCCTTGTTAGTTTTTTCACATTTTGCAAGGTCCTAAAATCATCTGGGAATCATCTACCTTGTTTCTTTAGGCTTCCTTTTCTAAAAAAAGCCCAAGCCCAAAATAAAAACCCAGTCTGGCCATGCAATGTTGTTAACGACATTCCAATATCGTTAATGACATTACCAATGTCGTTAATGATATAGCCAATGTCGTTAACGATATTGCTTTTACAGTCAGACCAAAAATGCAATTTCTGCATCATTTGGTCAAAAGGACCGAACTTTTACACATAATTTTGGATTTTCTCCACCTAACACCCTGTCAAGATGATGCCATCCAACATCATGCATGATTAAAGGAAGAAAAATATAGAAAATGACAAAAATAGGAGGAGAAAGTGGGATTTTTTGGATTGAAGGGAGCCTCATAAGAAAGGGACTAAATTATTTTCAAAAGATAAAAGGGGAGTTGCAGGGGGAGGAAGTTACAGAGAGAAGGGGGGATTTCAAGAAAAGAGGAGTTCACATTTAGCATAAGAAAGAGGGAGCATTTTTTGAGGTGTTCTTGAACTAAAACCAAACTTTCACCCCCCAAACCTTGGGATTTCAGGTTAGTTAGATTAAATACTTGAGGTTTAGACTTGAATGGAGAGTGTGAAACATCTTTATCATTCACTTGAAGGTTACTACACCTTCTTAAACATCCATATTGGAGAGGAATATATCCCTTCCAAAGATTTTCGATAAATCACCAAAACCAACAAAAAGAAACAAGGAGAGCTTCCCAGAGGACTTCATGGAACTTAAAGAATGTGGATTCATGACTATGGGGTAAGCCTCTAAGTTAATAGAGTTTGTGCTTACGTTTATATGCTTTTCTTTTCGAAGTTTCATTTCCCTTTTGGGTTTTTTCGTTTTCGTACACCAGTCTGTTTTCTGGAAAATTCATTATGATTTCAAATATTTTTGAGTATTTTATTTACATATACATACTCTACACATCTTAAGCTTTCTGTAATGATAAAGATTATCTGAATCGGTTAAGTATAGCAAAAGTTATGATCATTTAAAGTTTCGGATTTTCTTTTTGTTGTTTTTTGCTGTTTCTGTGTGTTTTCTGCATGTCTGGAAACTCGATGTCGTTAACGACATCACCTAATATTGTTAACAACATCACAATATCATTAATGACATTGCCTAATTTCATTAAAGATATTAGCTTTGGCAGAATGTAATTTCATTTTGTTTTGCTCCGTTTCGAATCGTTTGAGCCTAGAACGACCAGCTGATACCCTTCTAAACTTTGAAATGCATCATTGGGGGTAAAAAAACCTCTAAATTGTAATTATTCAGAATTTATATATGATTTATAAATGTATTAACATGTTGATTAAGGTTTGGAGTGGCAACGGAAGCGCTTCTGGCCATTAATATCGATATCGCTCTTTATAGGGAAGTCGGTAATGATATGGATGATGTCATTACCTTTGTTAATCCAAAAAATGGCTATGTTATGCATGCTTAGCCTAGATTTATGTTTCAAAATATTATTTTAGGAAACCCTCACGAAGGGAATAAAATGTATTCCCGGATAACAGTCCTCACTACATTGCCATGCAGTCATTTTCACTAATAAAATCGACAAACATACGTGTAAATAAAAATGAACCATTTTTATTTTAACAACTTTAAACTATAGATGTTTTAATTAGGCCAGACAGGCCTCGCTAAAATCAAATCGAACATACATGTCATATCTTGTGCTAACCTTTGTGGGTGCAGGTTAGATGTATGCCTAGGATTTTATTTTCCTTCGAGTATTGTAGATATTAATTTTTGGAAATGTAATTAATAAATTAGGTTGGCGTTGATAAGTGTATAATTATACTTATTGTCATATTAATTTTACATGCTAAACACCATAATTTAAGTCATTTTTATACTTCATATAAAAGATTCCATGTGATATGTAGTTGTTTTTGGTGCAAATGCAGATACTACGTAAATCTTGGGAGTAAAATGATCTAAAGTGGAATTTTATGTAAAAAAGAGTGAAAAAGGTGCAAAAAGATTCATGGAACTTAAAGATTTGGCTTAGGATCGAAGCTATCAAAGATCGGTAAAGTTACAAGAAGAATTATGAAGAAAAATAGAATTAACGGTTGCGACATGTATACTTCAGAACAGAAAGTTACCAAACAAGTATTCACGGTCGTGACTTGTATGTCACGGTCACGACTCTGACGGTTTTCTTGTCAAATATTCTTAACTACTAATGACCAAATAAGAGCGATCAACCGCCATCAACCACCATCAACTACCAACGAAAAGACACTTATCAGAAGTCAACCAATCATGAAATGGTGCCTATCCATTGTGGATTAGATTAAAGCTTCTCAACCAATCACAATGAAGTGATATAATCTTTCACCAGTGGACACAACTCTTCGTATGGATAGAAGCAACCCTTCGAACTCTATAAATAGGGCTCCAAACGACACCAATTTCATGGAATGGAGTGCAGCATTAGAGTGCAATTATAGGGTTACGTATAGTGTGAGTAGATAGAGAATAAAATATTTAGTTTTTGCTACGTGCATGAGTGTTAGCCAGAAAATGTTTAAGTGATTCGAATCCTTGTTTCGATCACTAGATTTCTCTATATATTCGAGTGATTGTTGTATAAGTGTACTTGCAAATCACTTATCAATAAGAGTTTTCGTTCTTCAACATTCGTTTATTCAATATTCACAAAGAATTGCATCCTAGCAGAGGTTCTGTATGGGCCAAGACCAAATTCAAAGTAGACGTAGGAATTGCAAGAATTGATGACTCCCATTAAAGAGTGGATACAGTTTAATCAACTTTAGCTTTCACTTGCATACCTTACAACTTTGCTTTGCTTTCTACTTATACTTTCTATTTCAAAGTTTATAATATGTCTATGTGTCATAATGTGTATTTCATGTTAAGTCTTTTATATTAATCAAGTTATATGCTTTGGAGTTAACTTTAATAGTAGTTTTGGGGTTAACGAGATTGTGTATAATCACTGGATCTATGATTTTAACGCTGTTTAGTGGGCTAACATTTTTGTAATGGTAACTTGCTAAATGTGGTTATGTGAGAGTGACCAATACTAAGCATAGTAATATTGTTGTCCAGGTTTATATAATTGTATTGATTCGTTTGTGCTAGATTTAGAAAAGTCATTTCATGTGTTACTCTGTGGTGAATCATTGAACATCTGAGTGTCTAGAACTGATTATGTTAGATTAATTTAGTGAATGTAATAACTTTGTTGAACTTGCATGATTTCTTTGCCATACTTATTTCGTAGGAAAATCTATATATTAGAATCTCTAATCTTCCATTCATATATCTATCCATTCGTCATTCTAATCCTCCTATCCAAAACTTCAAATTATTTTATTTTATTTTCTTCATTTCATTTTCCCTATTGATCTTTAGAGCTGGTCCTTCCCTATGGGATCGATATCTTTTAAAACTACATCGCAACTGTATACTTGCAGTTGTCATCATTTTTTTTATCTTGATAAGTGGTATTGACAACACCTATACTTTACATGAACAAATTTTCGGCACCATTAATATATAACCAAAATCTTTGCGAAAAATTTATTAAACTTATCAACAGAAAAGTGGCAAAAAAGTTTTTTGCACTGTTGCTGGAGAAGACAAGTGTGTTCTAAATATCAAGTTCGGGGAAGGCAAGTGCGTTCTAAAGATTACTGGCTGGAGATACGGTATTTGTAGTAATTTTATTTATGTAATTCATTTTCTCATAATTATACATTTTTCTAATCTTATTCTTAGGTGTGAAAAGATTATGAAGTAATCATCTTGGAGGTGAGACATCATATATCATCTTAATTCTTGACAAATAGAAGATTTTTTTCTATTTTTCCTATTCGTGATTGTCTATCGCGCTCGTGAATTCCCTACAAAAACCTTTTGTTTCTTTTTTTCATATAGTCACTTTCGCAACCTAGGATCACCATCGCGACATGATCGATAACTGCAGCAGTTTTGACAATTTTTCAACAGTTTCTCTCAAATTCTACATGCAGGGTGTGATTCTCATAACTTTTCACTTAGGATATCCGAAATTCCTTTTCTTTCAATCAAAAATTTCTATTCTAAACCTTGAAAGTCATTCAATCCTTTTCTTCAAAATGGTACACTTTAACAATTCTATTCTCATTCCTCCTTTGGATCTGCAAGAGTAGTATGAAGCACCATTTCCTGTTCACTCTCAAGAGGAAGGTGATCATTTTAAAACCATCAGAGATCCAGAATTCACAAGTTCTTATGTTATCCATAAGAATAGTTTCATTCATCTAGGAATCTATGAGAGGGTAATGTAATACCTTAGGATTCTAAACTTCGTATTCCTCCATGAATATTGGGAACCGTGAGGATAACTACAAGGAGATGTTGATATCGTTAGTTTGGGCAAATGCTAAGATGGATTGTCTAGAATTTCATCATCAAGGGAAGAAGTATAAATTATCGAAGAAGAAATTGGAGTAGAATTTGGGATTCCCAAAAGATTGTTACTACAAAATGCTTCTTGGTTGGGATCCACCACCAACATGGAATCACCTTACTAGAAAAGACGAATACAAATAGGAATCTGCCTATAGCCGATAGACCGAGACCCCTGTTTTCTTGCTTTACACTTCTATCTAAGTAGTGCGCTTTTTGGTAGATCTAGTTCTGACATGGTCATTCCTGAAGAATTGTTTATCTTGGAAGAAGTTTGGAATGGCTTACCTGTGGACGTATCATGAATTATGATGGGGACTCTTATGTCTGCCACAATTGATCTTGGTAGGATAGCATATGGGTGTAGAACTATAACAAATTGGGAGATTACCTTGTTGTGCAGAAGTCTTTACTAATGAAGATGAAATTCTGAAGTTAACTACGAAAATTTTCTTCAAGTACGAATTTCTAACTAAATGCATTAGTGAAAATGGGATAACCTATAATTAGAGATCATGGGATGAAAGGGTGGAAGGAGACAGAGAAAGAGAAAAGGAAAATGCGTAGGAAGAAGAGCGTAAAGTTTCTAACCTCTGCGAAAGGTTGAATGACCTTATGGAAGGGCAGATTTCAATCCATAGGAAAATCGAGGACATTCGTACCTTAATGATTGATGTTGAGCGAGATCTTAGGGAATCTCACTACAAGATTGACCAAATGACGGAATCGCTCCCCTCTAATTTTATTTCATCTTTTCATGTAGATTTAGGAGTTTGTTTAGTTTAGTTGTGTTTTATTTAGTTGTATGTTTGTTTGTGTTTCATTGTTAGTTTGTAAATATTTGTTGAATATGAAATGAAAATTTGAACAATAAGACGTTGATGTTCAATTTCTATCTTCACCATGATTATCCAAGGTAAAATAGTAAATATTTATCGTTTATATTTAACAAAGTTTGTATGTTTTTGTGTTTCTATGTTTTTATAAGTGCAAGTCTAAAAATTGAAGAAATTTGAAGAATAAAGAAGATCGTGACCCTGACATTCAACTCACGCTCGTGACAATTTGCAGTAAACTTTCTGTTTCTATCATGAGGAAGATCACGATCGTAACTGGCCTTCGTGATCATGACACGAGCAAAATATAACCGTTATAGATCGCGAACGACAGATGTCCGTAACCACCATTAAAGGCTAGTTTTGAGCATAAATGACTATTTATCAATTATGACCAATTAGAGACCCCTTAAACCTCTATAAATATGTCTAAGTTGAACCCTAGCCACCACATCCTTTCAAAAGCTTACAAATCTCTGAAATTCTTCATCTTCAACCTTCTACATTCAAAACCTTTTCAACCCTTTACTTCAAACCAATATGACTCGTTTAAAGAGAGAAGCAAATAAAAGAGGAGCCCAATCAATTCAAGAAGAATTTGATTATTCTTTTAATTTAAGGATGAGAGAAGAAGGCAAGCATTTTCAAAAGCTCAACAAATTGGATATCACCGGGATGATAATCCTAGATTTAGTCATTATGGAAACAATGAATCTCCGTAGAGAGATGGAGCTTTATCTTTCGGCTCTTGGACTCATAAAATTTATGGATTTGCATTTTCCACAAAATTGAGATTGGATTCTTGAATGTCTTATGAAGAGGGTGATTCAGTTTAAAAATCAAGGATAGCAATACACCCTCACAAGAGAGATGATGGGTGAATGGTTCGGATTCAATATTATCAATTCATCAAGCATGACGGATTCTTTTGAGCCAAATAGAGTTTGGGTAGAATTATTAGGGAAGAGAGTCTTCGATCCCAAAAATGCTCCTAACAAACTTATTACGGATGAATGCATTCTTCTTCTCCACAAATACCTTTCCACTTCGGTATTTTATAAAGTAGAGAATACAAAGGTCCAAAAGAAAGATTTGTTTATTCTTTCATGCGCTATGTTGAAACAAAAAGCAGAATTTGTGGATATTATATGGGATATGATGAAGAAGAACTCAACAAGCATGAGAAACAAGATTGGAGCGGTCAAAATTATCACCGCTATCATCTTGGGTGCAAGAGGTGAACTCCCCCATGTTTAACAACCGGGTGAGTATTTTTGCTACATGGATGGAAATTATTTGAAGAACACCGGATTACTTCAAGAACACGATGGTGCATATTCTTTCTACTCCTACTCCAACCGCACCAAGAAGATAAACTTAGCTCATGAAGATTCTTCAGTCGAACCATAAAATCCAAACGTTAGCTGTTGACATGGAAAAGCCCTAATGCTTGAAGTAGAAGAAGACAAAGAAGAAGAGGAAGCTCAGGCAGATTAGAAGGCTAGCTTGCAACTTAAATTAGACAATTGCCAAGCGAAACTTGGATTTATGAAAAAAGATATGAAAATTCTAAAGAAAAGTAATAAATCGATGCTTTAAAAATTACTTTCATTCTTTAGAGAAAAAAATTGTCAATTCACTCCTAGTCCCCCGGATTTTCCTTTACAATAAAATGGGTTTATTTTATACTTTACTTTCTCTTTTTCAATCATTTATAGATTAGTATTAAATTTTAGTTTTGGTTTTTATTAATGTCTCACAATGAGGACATTGTGTTCTTCAAGTGTGGGGGACATTTGTAAAAATCTCGTAAAATCCAAAAAAATTGATTAAAATGAAAAAATCGAAGAATTTGAAAATTTTTCTTGATATTTTTGTTAGTTATACATTATCATTTCTTATACTTTACTAACATTTGTCCAAGGTTATTTTAAGTGTTATGTATTACAAGTTTGACGTTACTGCAAAATTTAAGTGCGTGTTGAAATTGAGCGTTATTAGCACAACATTTAGCATTTGGCAAGGATGAGTGGTGAGTAACATTCAAGAGCAACATTCCAAGTAAGTTTCAATATATATTTCAATGCAACATAAATTAGTATAAGTTATATAGTTTTAGATTAATGCTTCCGATAAGTTTAAGTGGAGTAATATCTAATGGTATTCTTACTATGAGTTTTATATGCAAATCTTGAATAATTCCTATAAGTATTGAGTGTATTTAAAGTGTTGGGAAACTATAGCCATAATACTTTGAAATCGATCAATAAAGTATGAGGGTATTAAGAGTGAAAAATCAAAAGAAAGAGAGGATAACCAATGAGTTATGCAAAAGGTGTGGAATGGTACGGAGCAGAAACTATAACCATTCATTGAGTGAAAAAAGAAAAGAAAGCATAGCATGAAAAATGGGTGCAAAGTACAAAGTAATTGAAAAACATATGCTTAAAAGAAAAAAATGAGAGAGTGGTATGGAGCATAAAATGCAACACTGAAAAAAGGGGAGAGTGGTATGGAGTATAAAATGCAACCACTAAGAGTGCTTTAGCATCCTAGGTTACCTAAAAATGCATTGAGAGAAAATTAATCAAAGTGTGCTTTCTATGTCCTTTATACTTTATACTATGCTTAAGAGTAGGTAATATTAGAGTATGCATGTAACGCTTCTATGAAGATGCAATTCGGTTGACTCTCCATTAAGAACAAAGGTATGCAACTAAGCTATATAAATTGCACATTACTAATTTGTGGGAAATTTCAGACTTCTAATTGAATCTTATGCAACATGGGAATGTAGTACTCACTGCAATAGTCTTTCACCAAATGAGGTACGAACTTGATTACCAATTTATACACTTCTGTTGAATTTACCTTGAGGACAAGGTAAAAGTTTAGTGTGGGGGTATGATAAGTGTATAATTACACTTATTATCATATTAATTTTACACACTAAACACTATAATTTAAGTCATTTTTATACTTCATATAAAAGATTTCACGTGGTATGTAGTTGTTTTTTGTGCAAATGCAAATAATAGGTAAATCTTAGGAGTAAAATGATCTAAAGTGGAATTCTATGTAAAAAGAGTGAAAAAGGTCTGAAAAGATACGTAGAACTTAAAGATTTGGCTTAGGATCGAAGTTGTTAAAGATCGGTAAAGTTACAAGAAGAATTCCGAAGAAAAACACAATTCACGGTCATGACAATCATTCGTGATCATGACTTGTATACTTCAGAACAGAAAGTTGCCAGAAAAGTATTCACAGTCGTGACTTGTATATCGCAATCGTGACTTCTACGATTTCTGGTCAAATCTTCTTAACTACCAACCGCCACATAAGAGCGATCAACCACTCATATGGATAGACGCAACCAATCATAAAAAGGTGCCTGTCCATTGTGGATTAGATTAAAGCTTCTCAACCAATCACAATGAAGTGATACAATCTTTCACCAATGGACACAACTCTTCGTATGGATAGACGCAACCCTTTGAACTCTATAAATAGAGCTCCTAACCTCACCAATTTAATGGAATGGAGTGCAGCATTAGATTGAAATTATAGGGTTACGTATCGTGTGTGTAGATAGAGAATAAAATATTTAGTTTTCGCTACATTCATAAGTGTTAGTGAGAAAATGTTTAAGTGATTCAAATCCTTATTTCGATCACTAGATTTCTCTATATATTCGACTAATTGTTGTATAAGTGTACTTGCAAATCACTTATCAATAAGAGTTTTCATTCTTCAACATTTGTTTGTTCGATATTCACAAAGAATAGCATCCTAACGGAGGTTCTGTACGGGCCGACACAGAATTCAAAGCAGATGCAGGAATTGCGGGAATTGAAGACTCCCATTAAAGAGTGGATACGGTTTGATCAACTTTAGCTTTCACTTGCATACGTTATAACTTTGCTTTGCTTTCTACTTATACTTTCTATTTCAAAGTTTATGATATGTCTATGTGTCATAATGCGTATTTCTTGTTAAGTCTTTTATATTAATCAAGTAATATGCTTTGGAGTTAACTTTAAGAGTAGTGTCGGGGTTAACGAGATTGTATATAATCACTGTATCTATGATTTTAACACTGTTTTGTGAGCCAACATTTTTGGAATGGTAACTTGATAAATGTGGTTATGTGAGAGTGACCCATACTAAGTATAGTAATATTGTTGTCTAGGTTTATATAATTGTCTTGATTCGTTTGCGCTAGATTTAGAAAAGTCATTTCATGTGTTACTCTGCGGTGAATCATTGAACATCTGAGTGTCTAGAATCGATTATGTTAGATTAGTTTAGTGACCGTAATAACTTTGTTGAACTTGCATGTTTTCTTTGCTATACTTATTTCATAGAAAAATCTATATATTAGAATCTCTAATCTTCCACATATCTATCTATTCTTCATTCTAATCCTCCTATCCAAAACTTCAAATTATTTTATTTTATTTTCTTCATTCCGTTTTCCTTGTTGATCTTTAGAAATGGTCCTTCCCTATGGGATCGATATCATTTGAAACTACATCGCAATTGTATACTTGCGGTTATCATCATTTTTCTATCTTGATAAGTGATATTGACAACACCTATACTTTACGTGAATAAATTTTCGGCACCATTAATATATAGCCAAAATCTTTGATAAGTGGCGAACAGCGGTTGCATCCCCTGAGGTTATGTAACCTTTAATCTTTACTTTTCCGCATTTATTTACCGCTTTGTGTATGGATTCACTACTTTTCTGTACATATGTGAGTCATGTATAATAAATCCAAAATGACTTAAGTGCGAATATGCACAATTAAGAAATACGGTTTTTAATAGATGTAATATAATGTGATCCAATAAGAAATAAGCAACTTATCCCGGACTCGAATCTCTGTGTCTTAGTGGGCCGTCCCCCAGACGTTAAGTCTCACAAGACTCTAATTCTTAGAAAGAGCTAATCTAGGTGGCGACTCCACACTAAAAGATGGTGGATTCGGGTTTAACTGATCTAAAAATATTTTCGCTCTCTCTATCCAAACCTTTTCTGGGTCCACGACCTGGTGCACCTTTTCAAAACACCCTGGTAGACTGCGCCTCTCATCCTCGTGCGCTCTTGGCCCACCTCTCCGTGTCGTCCGCTCACAGTGGCTACTCCGCTTGGGACTTCTCTAAAAACTTATTTTTTCAAAGTTTTTAGATTTTGGATAAGTGCCGAAAATTATTGATCACATTGTTCAGTTTTTCTCTTAATTATGACATATTCATAATTTCGCATTGCAATAGAAGGGAATAGCCCATAAGTCTAAGGTGCCCCTATTACCATGAAGCTTGCAAAAGTATCACTTGCGATCCCATGGAGACCAAGGATAATTAAGGGGGTGGAACACTTGTTGCCATATCGCATGTACCTCCCTCGTTAGAGGCTTGGAGTGTATTTTAGTGCAACAAGAACCTTCTACATCAGCAACCCAGTTACAAACCACATGTAAATAAACCATAGGAATTTTCCCTAGGTTGTTACTCCACAAACTACCATGCATTATATTTTCCTGCAGGTGCGCTCCTTAGTATCTTCCCGGTACTAAGATGAACCAAACTTAGGATAAAGACTAGCCAAAAACCCTACACGCAGGAGTTATATGGTTGGAAGATTAGATGTTGCATGCTATGTGCTATGTATATACATCTTTTAATTTATCACTGAACAAATGTCATACTGACCATGAATTTTTGTGCAGACACTTGAACGCACACACTCATGATATTAAATATACATATCACGATACCAAATACACTTAGGCACAGTTGACACTATAGATTGTGTCACCTTAGGATAACATAAAACCACTTAGGGACATCACTTACCCCTTTTTTAGTGAGATGTCCACTTGGCATCCTACTATTAGCCCGCACATGGCAAACATACCTTTCTTTTACTATGTGACATCCACTTGATGTTCGACACTTAGCCCATAAGGGGTAATAACATATCCCACACATTACCTTTGAGATGTTCACTTGACATCCAATTCATAGCCCTTCCAAGGCAATTATACACACCAAAAAGCCCAAACAGGGCAAATACCTACCCATGATCAAAATAGTGCTTACTAAGCACTCAAACCTTTGTCTACTTAGAATCATGGACTTCTAAGCCTAGGGTATAACACATTGTTCTACCCAAACTTGAACCTAGAATTAGATGATTCGACAAGACAGCATCACCTAGGATAGGATCATCCTTGGTTATAGCGGTGCCCGCTTGGTACCCGAACCTCTGCCCATTCAGGGCAACAAACCCACTATACTAAGAGTCACATGGTACAATGCACTATTTACCCAGACTGATACAATTGTGTGGAAGCTGAACAAAGCCACCTCACGACATGAGAAAGAGCCACATTTGTAAATTCTCAAAAAGCCTATTACCAAAGCCTATTACCCCACGGGTAATAGGTAACCATCATTTGTTTGTTCCAAATGGATTGGCAAACATAAGTCATACCTTAAACCAAGCCTATTACCACACGGTCATTATGGAAATCAACTTGTTTGTTCCAAGCGGATTGGCAAACACAAATCACAACCTCAGCCTTTTACCATGCGGGTATTACAGCTAGCAACTTGTTTGTTCCAAATGGATTGGCAAAAATAAGTCACACTTTAACACACAAGTATCACAGAAGTCAACCTGTTTTGTTCCAAATGGATTAGCAAAATACGAGTCACACCTCAACCCCAAGCCTACTACCACACGAGTATTACGATAATCGACCTGTTTGTTCCAAACAGATTGACAAACTTAAACATCAACATCACATAGATGTCACCTCAAACTATTTACCTATTACTACATAATAACTTGGTCATCTCACGCGTCACATAGATATCGTACAAATCTCAAATCCAACTACCGTTGTTGGATTTTCATCTTCACATGTTTTCATCTTTACCTAACGACTAACTTGTTTGTTTCAAATGGATTGACATACATGGCATGCTAACCCTTGTGAATGCAGCCATAACATTAAACATCTCACGCATTTCTCACATCACGAATCTTACATTCACGGTCTAATATTCTGCTCAGGGGCTAGGAAGAGGCTTGCTCACCGCTTGATCCGGGTTTCCCCAATCGTGGCCAATCTGGAGGGGGTTCCATACACTGACTCAAGTGACGACTCAGGTTCAGACTCAGATTCAGTTCAACACACTATCATGGCCAATCCACAAGAAGAAGGTGCGAAGGAAGATCACCTTGTCCTTACGATACAAAATACTCAGCAATTATCGGTAAATGCCAAGATCGTAGCTGCCTTGAATGCCTTTGCCAACAACGAACAGCTAGCATCGCTCATTCACCAATACGTCAGGAAGACCTAGAATGCAGTGTCCAACTCGGATGTCACCCTTAACAATGTCAGTCCGATAGGGGGACCTCCCACCTCACACATTCTGCCTACTACCTTTCCAACAGTAATCTGGTAACCAATTCTTCCAAGGATATCCTGTTCAACCAGCATTCGCACCAGGGCCTTTCTACCAAGGAATGACCCAACACCCTATTCCCTCTTGGAGTATGTCGATTGCCTCACAGCTCCAAACACCTCAACTGCCCCACATTCCGACATATCCCCAGGGGTAATATGGTCTCTATTTGAACATAGGGGATGCCATCCTTCAACAACAAGGAATGGCGGAACTATGGTAACAGTTCTTGGCCACTCATGGTGGCCACTTAAGGAATACATACCTTGCATAACCGATAATCGGGGATGAAGATAGCTTGCCCCCAAACTTCGCAATACCCAAGTTTGAGAAGTATGTAGGAACTGGTGACCAACTCACTCATTTAACATATTATCAAACGATGATGAGAGCATTGAGGGTCAGTAAACGGATGATGGCTAAACTCTTCGTCATCACCTTGGGCAACCCAGTCAATGAATGGTACAACCACCTTCCTCTTGACATAGCCATTGATTGGAATAGCCTTGCACAGGCTATACTGGGGCATTATGGTTTCAACTGTTAGAAAAAAACCACAATGCAGCATCTAGAGGCTATAAGGCAGGAGTAGGGAGAGAGCTTCAAATGCTATTATGCACGTTGGATGGCCATGCAAGTCAGGCTTAGGGCTCGCTTAACTCTACCAGAGATGATAACAAGCTTCTGGATGGTACACTGCCATCATATAGGAACAAGTTTGGATCAGACATCTTCTCGAGCTATCAAGAGGTGTTTGAGAAGGCGGGTAGGATGGAGCACTTCGAATCCACGAACACATGCTAGAAAAACCCATGATTGATGATATAATAAATTAGCATTTACCTATTTTTCCCACGGGGCATTTGAATTTTGAAAAAATTGAACTTTGTCTATTCGCTTGATATTCTATTAATGACATCACGCATTCTCCTAAACATATACGTATTGTTTTTAGCACATGTGACACATCATTCCATGAAATTAATTTGGGTATGAATGGATTCCCAACAATAAATTCAAATGATTTGACTCTTCAGGGAAGGTGAGAGACAAATACATGTACTTAGATAACGCATTATATCAATTACCTTATCATACAAAGACGAAAGATCAATGGAAAGATCTCCAAGCACGAAACATCCACTGACTCATTCAAAGATCAAAAAGATTGGAGCTAAAATAAGGCCAAAATACCGACCAAGCAAGTTGGGACCAAACAACTGGCGCAATGCTACAAAGAAGGAGTTGGATCATGCACACGTCAACAACTCCATTCATAAGACCAAACAACCGGCGCAATGCCACAAAGAAGGATTCGAATTGTTGAACACGTCAACAACTCCATCACCACCACCAAACAACAGGCATAATAAGACAAAAAGGAGTCAGACCGTTGAACACGTCAACAATTCTTTCACATGGTTTGCTACTATTTATGGGGTAATCATGATCAAGACTCATCATCACATACACCTCAAGCCAGCAAAGCGGCATGAGCATTATCAATCGGTTAGAAATGCAGAATGAGACAACAAATGAAGTCATGGACATGGATAGTGATCAATCTACGAAATCAACCAAGTCTTACACAATTGCTATCACGCATAGGTGACTGTAATAAATTGATAAGAAGCAGTACGAATAAAAAAAATTAGCTTGTCAATTAATACTCGGTCAGTTGAGCAAACATTAGGGCTTCTTTTCAAAATAGAAAAAAAAATCCGCTGAGTTGAAAACTCGAAAAGGGTGGCTCAAGCAAAACATAGGATATCGAGAGAACCACATTGATTAGAAAACCTGAAAGGGCTAATTGATGGTAGAAGTTAAATCATTTGAAACATTTATACCTCTGTTAAGTTCATCAATGAATTATCATTGTTACTGAATCTTTATGCATATGCTTATTTTGATTGCTTGCATGCCAATGGTAGAATATTGTAAGTGAACATCCAAAAAATGAAAAAAATAAAGAAAAATGAGTCTGCTGGATTGAAAACCAGAAAAGGTGGTCTAGGCAAAAATTAAGACAAAGTTTGATAGATTGAAAACCTGCAAGGGCGGTGTTCGCCACTTTTCTACTGATAAGTTTAATCAATAATGATTTCAAAATCTCATGAACTATTGGCTAATAATTGTGCCAAAAACTTGTTCACAAATAAATGTAGGTGTTGTCAATACCCCTTATCAAATAGAAAAATGATGATAACTGCAAGTATACAGTTGCGATGTAGTTTTAAAAGATATCGAACCCACAAGGAAGGAACCAGGTCTAAAGATAAACTTGGGAAGAAATAAAGTAAAATAAAATAAAAATATATTAGAGATTTTTATGGATAGGAAGATTAGAATGAAAAGTTGAGTAAATATAGATGTGATAGATTAGAGACTCTAAATAAATAGATTTTCACTACGAACAAGTATAGCAAAGAAAACATGCAAGATCAACGAAGGTGTTACGACACACTAGTCTAATCTAACAAATCGGTTCAACACACTTATATGT
This sequence comes from Euphorbia schlechtendalii, assembly GCA_949673415.1. Taxonomy (NCBI): domain Eukaryota; kingdom Viridiplantae; phylum Streptophyta; class Magnoliopsida; order Malpighiales; family Euphorbiaceae; genus Euphorbia; species Euphorbia schlechtendalii. The sequence goes on along the minus strand of CATIWQ010072581.1, from coordinate 72,832 downwards.
TCAATAATTCACCACAGAGCAACACATGAATAACTTTTCTAAGTCTAGTGCAAACGAGATAAGACTGTTATATAAACCTGGACAACATCAATACTATGCTTAGTACGGGTCGCTCTCACATAGCCACATTTAGCAAGTTACCATTCTAAAAATGTTGGCTCACTAAACAGTGTTATATCACAGATCCAGTGATTATACATGATATTGTTAACCCGAAACTACTCTTAAAATTAACGCCAACGCATATAACTTGATTAACATAAAAGACTTAGCACGAAATACGCATTATGACACATAGACATATTATAAACTTCAAAATAGAAAGTATAAGTAGAAAGCAAAGCAAAGTTGTAAGGTATGCAAGTGAAAGCTAAAGTTGATCAAACCGTATCCACTCTTTAATGGGAGTTGTCAATTCCCACAATTCCTGTGTCTGCTTTGAATTCGGTCTCGGCCCGTACAGAACCTCTGCTAGGATGCTATTCTTTCCGAATATCGAACAAACGAATATTGAAGAATGAAAAATTTTATTGATAAGTGATTTGCAAGTACACATACACAATAATCGCTCGAATATGTAGAGAAATCTAGTGATCGAAACAAGGAATCGAATCACTTAAACATTTTCTCGCTAACACTTAAAAATGTAGCGAATCTAACTATACACACACTATATCTCTCTATCACTTTTTTGCACTCTAATGCACACCACCCTCTTGCACTTCTACACAAAGATGCATGAAAATCTTGAAGAATTGGAGCCCTATTTATGAAGTTTGAAGGGTTGCGTCTATCCAAACGAAGAGTCACATCCATTGGTGAAAGATTGCATCTCTTCAATGTGATTGGTTGAGAGGCTTTGATTCAATCCACAATGGATAGGCACCTTTTCATGATTGGTTAACTCCTGATAAGTTTCTTTTCATTGGTAGTTGATGGTAGTTGATCATGCTTATCTGGCGGTTGGTAGTTAAGAAGATAATACATGAAAACTGTCCAAGTCGTGACCACGATATACAAGTCGCGAGCGTGAATCTTCCTTTGACAGATTTCTGTTCTGAAGTGACCAGGTTACGATCGCGAATGATTATCGCGATTGTGAATGGAGTTTTCTTCAGAAACTTCCTTGCAACTTCACCGATCTTTGACAGCTTCGATCCTAAGCCCAATCTTTAAGTTCCACACATCTTTTTGCACCTGTTTCACTCTTTTTTCATAGAATTCCACTTTTGATCATTTTACTTCCAAGATTTACCTAGTATCTGCATTTGCATAAAAAACAACTACATACTACGTGAAATCTTTTACATGAAGTATAAAAATGACTCAAACTATAGTGATTATTGTGTGAATTTATCATGATAATAAGTGTAAGTATACACTTATCAGTCATTCATTACCATTAGCTCATTCCTTATATCAATGTAGTTTTCAAGTCTTGTTTTCATGAGAGGCTATAGATGCTGAATTAATTTTGATATGATTTGGCAAGGGAGAGGAATTTTATCAGCCATCTCCATGATGATTGAGCTTGTTCTATCAGGATAGAGATGCTCTGAGCAAGCTGGCGATTGAAAGAAATTGATTTGATGTCTTCTACTGAATTATTAAGGCGAAGGGCCATTATGAGGAGGTTATCAAGAGTTTTCCCCATATGATGGAGTGTGTTGATTGGTACTTCAATAGATGTATTACTTCCCTCAGCCAGGTCTCCCATCATCCATCTTCTGCTACTAAGGGACTCATCTCCATCAATCCTCTGCTCCTGAGGTCTGGGAATTAAGGTTATGATGCTGGAGGGATTAGCTAATGTCCTAGGGACATAAGGAGTTGTTCTTGGCTGTGAAATGGTGGATGGTTTGAACTTGTCTTTAACCCTCCATTCCCTTCATTTTCTTGAGCTCATCATCTTCTTCCTAAATCACTTCCTCCACCCATACTTCCTCATCCTTCTTCATCTTCCTCCTCATTCTCCTCATCTTCCTCCCTTATATCCTCTGGCTTTTGGTCATGTTCAGCAGAAACTGATTTAGCCATAATGATAAACTCATCATCAAGATCTGATTCCAATGATTTGACATCCCATTCAACCACTACAGTCCTTTGCACATCCTCCTTCTGAAGAGCTGCTAGATACAGATCTTCCTCTGGCACATTCTCTTTCACCAGAGCCCATTAGACTCTTCCTTCTCCTCAACCTCAAACTCTTCCTTCTCCTCAACCTTACCTTCTATACCCTTAACTGCCTCTTGAGCCATAGATAGCAGAACTTCGAGAGGATCCTTAGTTTTGGGAGATCCCTCTAGAGTTATTGGCACATATTTTGAGGTCTCAAGAGGAGCCATGAAGAGATGGGAGGGATCAAAGACTGATCTCTGCTGATCCAGAGGAGGGGATTGAGGCTTCTCTTCAAACTTCTTCTCCAACTTAAAGTTAGTTTGATTTGCTACCTTGGGGGGAAAGAAGTAGGTGCCAAAGGAAGTGCTCCTGTTGGAAGATAGAAATCTACTGAGGTGCCCTCAAGAACATTTCCATTCACCTCCTCAGAATCCTCCTCTTCGATTTCAGAGGTCCTCTTCTTTTTCATCTTCTAAGTAAACTCCTCTAGAGCAAGAGTTTTCTTTCCTTCAATAGCTCTCTTAGCCTCATCTTCTACAACAATCTTCATTGCATCCCTGTTCTTCTAAACTAAGAAGAACTCAATCAGGCTTTGATTAATGGCCTTGATCATATCAGCCTTCTCAGGATCATCCTCAGGGATCATAGTTTCTCCATACGTTCTGGCCTTCTTCTTCTTCCTTCCCCCTTCTTCCTCCTTTTATTCTACCTTCTCCTACTTTTCTTCTACTTTCTCCTCCTTCTCTTCTTCATCATCACTTGGGATGACCATATTTGGGTCAAATTCTCCCCTCTTCCTTTTGGTCAGAAAGCTTATTAGCTTCTTGTCATCCTCATCCTCATCCTTTTCTTCATCTGAGCTCTGCCCCTTTACGTATTTGAATTTATTCATTGATAATCCTGGCTCTCCTATTTTCCCTTCCGTGACTTCAGCAAGTTTAGGAGTAATCATTCCCTCAGTAGCAAGTGCCTTTCTTCTGGATACTTTGCTTCTCTTTCCTTTTGGGATATCCTCTTGTTTCAACATAGGTTCCCTCTTCCTCTTGGGGGAGACTTCTTCAACCCCTTTTACAGCCTCGGCATTCTTGGCCATCCTTAACTCCTTCTCCCTTTGATTCCTAGCCAAATTCTTCTTCACCGCCTCCTCTCTATCCCATTTCATCCCGTAGTCCACCTTCTAGTCAAAGGTCTCCTTCACAATTTCACTACCCAGAGAGCCTTCCTCATCTGAGCTGTTTATATTAAAGGATGCTACGATCCTGTTGATTAAGTCAACAAGTGTGAACTTGTGGTGAAGCATATGCTACATAATCACAATAGGCCAATTGACCTTCCTTTTCTCTACCAGATGGACCAAGATGTAGTGCTCATAGCTTGATATCGCATTTATGGAATTCATCTTCTGATGTAGGAGATGCACCATAACAAATTACCAGTACCTCGGCTCTTAGGGCATATGAGTGCTAATCTTTTCCCTAAACCAACCTTCAGGCATGAATGCCTTTTTATCATAATTGGTGGACTCTTCACACCCTCTCTTCAGAGCTAACCCTTCATCCTTTAGATTTAATAGCTTTGCCAGAAACACTAGGGTAATAGTGATTTCCCTCCCCTTTACTGCAATATTGAGCTCTTCATCGCTCATTGTGCACCTCCTTAAGTTCTTGTATAATTCAAGAACCATTATAGGAAATGTTAGCTCCTGCAACCTGATCTAGGTTCCTAGCTGATGGAACTCTATTATTTCTTTGAATGAAGATGCTTGTAAAAAGGAATAGTCTCCTAGAAAGCGTTGAGGAGTGATAGAAGTGGGATTTGACCTGTATAGAATAGGAACAAAAGTCTTTTGAGGGATTTGGATGATTACTTTCACTTTGGGGGTATCTTTTGAGGTTTGATCTTCTTGGAACCATTTGAGCAAGATTTGAGACTAGATTTGAGCTTAGGTTCTAAAAGAGGTTCTTAGAAAACTTAGAGAATTCAGGGATTTTTGGTAAAGTGATTTGAAGGTGAACATTTATCACATATTTATACTGGAATTTACAAAGGGATAGAAAGGTAACAAGTTGGGATTAAATAGTGACAGTTTCTATATTTATTTTCTAATTTATGAGTAACCGTTAAGCGCGTATTTGACGGTAGAATATGAACAGTTTTAACCTAAAGATCTGGCTTGGATTTCAGGTTTTTAAATTTTGAAAAATGGTATGGTTCACGGGTTTAGCCTTCTGAGCTATAATGCATCGCTTGCATTCAAAGGAAAGCCTTTGCTTTTAAGACAGATTCTTCCTCTGAGAAGTCAAAACATCTTTCTGAGTAATATTCACACCAGATTGCTCATGCCAATTTCTCTTCTAAGAAAAATGAATTGATCTTTGCTAACAGGTTTTGTGAAAATGTCAGCTCTTTGATCTTCAGTAGAGATGTATACCAACTTCACATCTTTCTTAAGAACATGATCTCTTATGAAGTGATTTCTAATGTTGACGTACTTCATTCTACTATGTTGAATTGGATTCTTTGATAGATCAATTGCACTTTTGTTGTTGCAGAGAACTTCAATACATTCTGACCTGATTCCATAATCTTCTAGTTATTGTTTTATCCACAATACTTGAGCAACACAGCTTCCTACAGCCATGTATTCAGCTTCTGTGGTAGATAGAGTTATTGAGGTTTTTTTCTTGCTGTACCAAAAGACAATATAGTTTCCAAGAAAATTACATCCTCTAATAGTGCTCTTTCTCTCCTGTTGATCTCTTCCATAGTCAGCATCTGTGAATCCTTTTAGTGAGAAGTTCCCGTTATTTGGATACCATAACCCAGCATTTATGGTTCCAAGTACATATCTTGCACAGTAGCATACAACATAGTGAATGTCAGGTCTGCTTGTTGTGAGATATAGAAGAGATCCAATCATTCCTCTAAATAGCTTCTGATCAATCTTCTTCCCTTTTGAGTCTTTGCTGAGGATGGTGTTTGATGCCATTGAAGTTGACATTTCTTTTCCATCTTCCATACCAAATTTCTTTAGAATCTCCTTGGTATATTTAGATTGATTGATGAATATGCCATTTGAACTTTGCTTGATTTGAAGGCCAAGGAAGAAGGTTAATTCTCCCATCATTGACATCTCAAATTCGTTCTTCATTTGAGAGTTGAATTCTTTGCATAGCTTTTCATCAGTAGCTCCAAAGTTGATGTCATCAACATATATCTGTATAAGGAGAATATCCTTATTTCTTCGTTTGATGAATAATGTTGTGTCAGTCTTGCCTCTTATTTATCCTTTAGAAATGAGAAAGCTTGTCAATCTCTCATACCAGGCTAGGAGCTTGCTTTAGTCCATATAAGGCTTTTTTCAATTTGAATACATGGCATGGATATTTTGAATCTTCAAATCCAAGAGGCTGCTTGACTAAACTTCCTTAGCAATAACTCTATTCAGAAAAGCGCTCTTTACATCCATTTGGTATAGTTTGAATCCCATATGGGATGCGAAGGCACCTAAGACCTTATTGCTTCAAGTCTAGCTACTAGAGTAAAGGTTTCATCATAATAAATTCCTTCTTGCTGATTATATCCTTGAGCAATGAGTCTTGCCTTGTTCTTTACTACATTTCCTTCTTCATCTAGTTTGTTTCTGAAGACCCACTTGGTATCAATGATAAATTTGTTTTTTTGAGCTGGAACTAAGTCCCAAACATCATTTCTGGTAAATTAGTCAAGTTCTTCTTGCATGGCCATTTTTTAGCTTTCATCATGTTCCGCATCTTCAAACTTCTTTGGCTTCATGATTGAGACAAATGCAAGATGACTAGTCATTCTTCTGAGTTGTCCTATGGTGAGTACTGTGCATCAAGAATTAGTCTTTTTGGATGATCCTTCTTGGTCCTTGTTTCCTTGGGTAGATTATGATTAACATGATATTCTTTTGCTTCCAGAGCTTGCTCTTTATTTCCCTGATTTGAGAACCCGAGCTCAGATGGTTCATCCTTTGTTGAGGGTTCTCCTTGTTCTGGCTCAGAAGATGGTTTATGTGAGAATAATTCTCCATCTTCCTCTAACCAATTTCTTCTACTTGTATGGTTAGATTCATTGAAATTTACATGTACTAACTCTTCTACTGATGCTATTCTCTTGACAAAGACTCTATATGCTTTGCTATGTGTTGAGTAGCCAAGAAATATTGCTTCATCAGATTTATGATAAAATTTTCCTAGTTGTTCTTTATTTTTAAGTAAAAAACATTTGCAACCAAAAGCTTTAAAGTACCCAATCTTTGGTTTTCTTCCTTTCCAGATCTCATAAGGAGTTTTTTCAATTACTGATCTTATATTTACTCTATTTAATATATAGCATGCGGTGTTGACTGCTACTGCCCAAAAGTATTTAGGTAAGTTATTATCACTAAGCATTGATCTAGCCATTTCAACTATAGTTCTATTCTTTCTCTTAATAACCCCATTTTGTTGGGGAGTGTGAGGGTTATGCTCAATGCCTCTAGCATCACAAAATCCATCAAATAGCTTATTTTTAAATTCTCCGCGATGATCACTTCTAATTCTAGACAGTAAAATGTTTTGTTCAACTTCTATTCTATTGCACATTCTGACAAATCCTTCATAGGCTTCATGCTTACTACTGAGCAAGACAACCCATGTATACCTGGATTAGTCATCCATTATTACCATGGAATATCTATGTCCGCCCATGCTTACAGGCTAAACAGGGCTAAAAAGGTCTATGTGAAAAAGTTCTGAAACTCTTTTTGAGTAAAACTCAGATTATGATTTGAAGCTCTTTTTAAACTATTTTCTAAATTGACATGCATTACATAAGTGATCTTTTTCAATGTTTAGACTTAGCAAACCCTTAACAAGTTTTTGTTTGACTAATTTGGTCAAAAGATTCATGTTTGCATGTCCCAATCTTCTATGCCATGGCCATGGCTCTTCTTCTTTAGACATTAAACAAATATCTCTTTTGAATCTATCATTCAAGTTTATTATGAAGACATTATTGACTCTAGGTGCATAAAGAAGGGTTTGATTTGTCTTACAGTCTATGATGGAGCATCCTTCTGAGTTAAAAATAACTTTTCTTCCTTGATCACATAGTTGAGCCGCACTCAGAATATTGAATTTTAGTCCATCTACTAGGGAGACTTCTTCTAGCTTGATTACTGACTCAATGGTTCCTTTTCCAATGATCTTTCCTTTCTTGTTGTTTTTGAATCTTACATTCCCATATCTTTTGCGTTCTAATGAGATGAATGAGCTTTCATCCCCAGTCATATATCTTAAGCATCCACTATATACATACCAAATTTGTTAACCTTTGGTGGACCTAAGACTTACCTGCAAAAGAATATGGTTAGAATCTTTGAACCCAGTTTCCCTTAGGTTTGGGGGGCATTGTAGACTAAATCAGGCCAGGTATAAATATCATAATATGCATTTTTATGCCTGCATGTAGAAGTTATATGGTTATTCTTTCCACAAAAATTACAATGAAGCTTTATCGCTTCCTTCTTTTGGACTATAAAAGGTGGACACAGATCAAAAGGTTCTTGGATGGGCTCCCTCTGAGGAATTCTTCTCCTTATGATGTGATGATCTCTTTGAGCTGTCTTTTAACTTCTTTCTCTTTGGTAATAAGTAGCGCCATAATTGTGCCCGTACTACTTAAAACTTCTTTGCTTGGAGGTTGAAGCCTGATTCTGATACAGTTTTTGCTATGAGCTTGGCTTCTGATGAGAGCTCATATTCTAAGACTGTTCCTTCTTCTAGGAATCCACTTTACTAGGTAAAGTGATCTTTCCTGATAGATGCCCTTAAACCATCATCGCTCTTCTACTGAGGTTGGTTGCATTTACACCTACCAAGACTAGTTCCTTCTTATACTTATCAACTTCTATCTCTAGTTCTTCTTACCTTTTTTAGATTGCATTGGTAGTGTTATCTCTAGTTCTATCATGAATGCAGAAGTCTTCGAAGTCATCTTCCAAGAGCTTCATTTGTTTCTTGTTCTTTTTAACCTACTTATAACACTTGCATAATTTCATTGTGAATATTGAACTTAGAATTTACCTCATCATTTTCATGAGATTTGCCTCTAGAAGAGTGACTTGATGAGGACATTAATTCTGTGCTCCCATGCCATGACTTTGCTGTTAGATTCATGTCATCAGCCACCATGAAGCATATCTGAGCAACTTCATCTTCATTCCCGGATGACTCAGAAGTGCTTTCATTGTCGTTGTCACTCCAGGTTGCTACCATTTCCTTCTTTCCCTTCTCCTTTATAAGTCTGGGGCAGCTTGATTTGATATGTCTTTCTTGATGACATTCAAAGTAGGGTGATGATCTTTTGATTTTCTCCTCTGGACTTTTCTTCAAAACCCCTAAATTTGTTCTTTGAGGATTCTTTCTTCTAGAAATCTGGCTTCTAAAGAAAGTTTCCTTTCTTCTAATACCTTCGAGGAGTCTTTGAATTCTTCTTCATGAACTTTCTGAACTTTCTAGCAAGCATCGCCATTTCTTCATCATCTTTCGAGGAACTATCATCTACAGCTTCTTCCTTGAGGATGATAACTTTCTTTCCTTTAGCCTTAGCTTTGTCTTTCTTTTGAAAGTTCTACATAGAGATTTCATGAGTAATCAAAGATCTAATTAACTCATCATACCTATAGGTGGTGAGGTCCTCAGCCTCGTTGCAGTCCTCAGCCTCGTTGCAGTCTTCTTAGCCTGCTACTTCTAGGTCAGACTTCTATATATATATATGATTTAAGGGTCAATGGAGTTTTTCAACCCTTTGATTTCATATTCATGGATGAAATCCAATTTAACAACTTGTTGGGTGCAAGCATCAATCAAGTCAAGTTTCATACATATAACTTCATCCATTAGGTATTTATCAGCCTTATCCATGTTAAATTCAACAGTATCATCTCCTATCCTTAACTTAATTTTACCTTCTGACACATCTATCAATGCTTTACCAGTATGCATAAAAGGTCTTCCTAGGATTATATGGCACTTTTCATTATATGCAAAATCTAGCACAACAAAGTTTGTTGGAAAAACAAATTTATCCACTTTTACTAGCACATCTTCTATTATACCTTAAGGATGTTTAATAGACTGGTAGGCCAATTGCAAGACTATATTTGTCCTTTTAACTTCATCATCAAGCTTTAACTCTTTGAAGATTGATAAAGGCATAAGATTTATACTAGCCCCAAAATCACATAAACATTTTGGAAAAGAAATGTTTCCAAGTTTACATGGTATTGTGAAACTTCCTGGATCTTTAAGTTTAGTGGGCATTGTAGTAGTTATTATTTTGCTACAATCTTCACTTAAAGATACTTTTGATATTCCTTTTAAACTACGCTTACGAGATAAAAGTTCTTTAATAAACTTACCGTAGTTTGGAATCTATGTAATGGCTTCAATGAACGAAAGATTTATTTCCAAACCTTTAAGTTTATTGATGAACTCAATGAATTATTTATCCTCATTCTTCTTTTTCATTCTTTATGGAAATGGTGGTTTAGGGGGATCAACCTTTCCGGATTTAGGTTGTTCATCCTCTCCTGCTTTATCATTTGATTTACTTGGATATTCTTCCGGTACTTCAACAACATCATTAGCAAGCATACCTGAAGGATTTGGTTTGTCTATTAATTTACCACTACGATGGGCTATAGCATTCACATTTTCCTTAGGATTTCCTTCTGTGTTACTAGGTAAATGTCCTTTTCCTCTAGATGGAATAGCGCTCGCTAATTAACCAACTTGTATCTCTAAATTATGAATGGAAGATGATTGATTCTTATACATTTGATCCATCTTATTTTCTATCTTTTTGTAATATTCTTCAGACTCTGATTGCTTATTACAAACTCCTTCTAGAAATTTATCTATTTTACTTGTTAATTGCCTTATTCTATCATTACCTTGATAATTCTTTTGTTGATTATCACCATACTTCTAATTAGAAATACTATAATAATTTCCATTATTACTAAAAGTATTCCCTTGACTTTGAACATAACTTAATTTCTCCCTTACACATGGGTTAAAGTTACACTCAAAAGTAGTGTGTCCTATTTGACCACAAGTTTCACATGTCAAAGGGTAACTCTTACTTATATGCATATTATCTATCTTATGAGATAATACAGATATTTGTGCTTGCATAATAGAAATAGGCTCTAATTCATTGACCTTTTTAACGGAACTAGAAGATGTAGATGCAGCATGCGAATGAGTAGGAGTAGTAGTACTTACTTGTGCTCTCTCCACTGGCCACATACTATTATTATTTGCCATATCTTCCAAAAGATCAAAGGCTTCTGGACTAGTTTTCTTCATAAGAGTTCCCACAGCCATAGCATCAATTGCTCCTCTTTTTGCATGATTTATTCCATTGTAGAAAGTTTGCAGAATCATATTTTGGGGTAAACCATGACGAGGATAAACTCGTTGAAGTTCCTTATAATGTTCCTAGGCTTCGTACAAGGATTCACTGTCCTTCTGAGTAAAGGAAGTGATTTCTTTAATGAGTCTTACGGTTTTAGCTAAAGGGAAATATTTAGTTAGAAATGCTTGGGCTAATTGATTCCAAGTGGTGATTGAATTTGGGGGTAATGAATTCAACCAAACTTTCGCTTTATCACAGAGCGTAAATGGAAATAATTGAAGTTTACTTGCTTTTTCAAGAACATTGTTCATTTTGAAAGTATCACAGACTTCTAGAAAGTTTGCAATGCGAGCATTCGAATTTTCATTGGGTAGACCATAATATTGCACATTATTGTTAATCATTTGAAACAATGCTGGCTTGATTTCAAACTAATTTGCATTAATGGGTGGTCTAGCAATTCCCTGATTGTTACCATTGATGGTCGGAACAATATAATCCATGAGCGTTGGTTGAGGTAGATCAGCATTTTGTTCTTCTTTGTCTCTTATTTATCCATTTCCTTGTCCTACCAAATCGTTCAATTTCTGATTCGAAAGATGCCAAACTTTCTCTCGAACTACGTGTACTTGGCATGCACACACCAGAAAGAAAACTTAATGAATAAGAAAGAAAAATATGTTAATAACAAAATATAAATACTTAAAAAAGAAAAACAAATATAAAAATGAAAAATAAATAAATATATTGACAACTAAAATTACCCTTTCTCCGGTAATTTGATCTCTAGAACGCACTTGCCTTCCCCGGCAACGGTGAAAAAAACTTGATCGCAAGGTTTTGACTATACTAATTTAGAAGGCTTATATTCGGTGTTGAAGCCAAAAGCCTTGTTCGCCACTTTTCTACAGATAAGTTAAAAGTTCAAAATACGAACAAGTGTTGTCAATAACGCTTATCTAAATAGAAAAATGATAACCACTGCAAGTATACAGTTTTGATGTAGTTTTAAAAGATATTGATCCCACATGGAAGGGATTCGATTCTAAAGACCAACTAGAGTTACAAGGTAAACGAAAATAGGTAATTTTGATTAGAGGGTTTGGATGATAGACAGATGAATAGATAGATGTATGAACAGACTAGAGAAGATGTAAAATATATAGATATTCCCTAAGAACAAGTTTAGCAGAGAAAAACATGCAAAATCATCAAGAATATTTCATACACTAGATAACTTCAACAAATACGGTTATAGATGCCCTAATATTCAATAATTCACCATAGAGCAACACATGAGATGACTTTTCTAAGTCTAGGGTAAATGAATTATGACACTTATAAGAACGTGGATAACTATAATACTATACTTAGTACGGGTTGTTCTCACATAGCCATATTTAGCAAGTTACTATTCCAATAATGTTGGCTCACTAAACAATGTTATAATCACAAATCCAGTAATTATACACAATTTTGCTAACCCTGAAATCACTCTTAAAGTTAACTCGAAAGCATATAACTTGATTAATATAAATGATACAAGAAAAATAACTTGTTATGACACGTAGACATATCATAAACTTTGAAATAGAAAGTATAAGCAGAAAACAAAGTAAATTTGTAAGGTATGCAAGTGAAAGCTAAAGTTGATCAAACCGTATCCACTCTTTAATGGGAGTCGTCAATTCCCCCAATTCCCTTGTCTACTTTGAATTCGGTCTCAACCCAGACAAAACCTCCGCTAGGATGCTATTCTTTGTGAATCTCGAATAAAAGAATGTTGAAGAACGAAAACTTTTATTGATAAATGCTTTGTAATTACACTCATACAACAAACGGTCGAACTTGTGTAGAAATATAGTGATCGAAATAGGAATCGAATCACTTATACATTTTTCTCGCTAAGACATTGAATGTAGTGAAATCTAGATATTTTCACTCTCTATCTATACACGCATACTATCATTCAATACCTTCTATTCATGCCAAAATACCATATATCACAAAATTTATGGGTTTTGAACCCTATTTATAGAGTGCGAAGGGTTGCGTCTATCCAAATGAAGAGTCGTATCCATTAGCGAAGAGTTGCATCACTTCATTTTTATTAGATGCAAAGATTCAACCTCATCCACAATGGAAAGGCACCTTTTCATGAATGGTTGACTTCCAAAGGGTGTCTTTTCAGTTGATAGTTAATGGCAGTTGATGGCGGTTGATTGTTGTTATTTGGTGGTTGGTAGTTGAAAAGGGATAACCAATAACCATCACAAGTTGTGACAGCAAATCACACTTCACGATTGTGAACATTGGTTGGCAGTTTTCTAGTTTATGAAGAGTGATAAGTCACGACCGCGAATAAGTGTCATGATCATGAAATGCTGTTTCTTCATGATTTTTCTTTGCAACTTTACCGATCTTTGACAGCTTTGATCTTAAGCCAAATCATTGTGTTCCACGTATCTTTTTGCACCTTTTTCACTCTTTTCCATAGAATTCAACTTTTGTTCATTTTACTTCCAAGATTACCTAGTTTTTGCATTTGCATAAAAAACAACTACATACCACGTGAAATCTTTTGTTTGAAGTATAAAATGAAATAAAACCATATCATTTTATGTTTGAAAATGTCATGATAATAAGTGTAATTATACATTTATCAGGTTCCTCCAACATCCTCATCACTTCTCACCATTTGAATGTTTCTTCTCATGGGTCTACTGGTGGCATTGGGCTTACACGGAGTCCCTTTGGCCTTAGCCACCACTTTTTCCACGTGGGTAAGAACACTAGGACTTAGAGTTTCTAAGTCCTCCTCCTTTTATTTATTTTAGGTGCCTTACTCCTTAGTTTCCTCATAAACTTCAAGTTTGCGCTTTTCAGGTGCAAGGATTCTTGTACCTCCACAGCATCCTCTTCCTCTTCTACCTGCTATTTCACCTCAACTTCCCTCTGAGTGTGAGTCTTGGTTTTCATTTGCTTCCTTTTCCTTACTATGGGTTGGGTAAGCACATCCCCTACCATTGTTTTTTCTAGGCTCTTCTTCTTTGATCTTGAAGAAGTGGCTTTTGGCTTAGGAGAAGATGTAGTTTCAGTGATTTGCTCCATCTTAGTTAAGAGTGGAACATTATCACTGATATCCTCACTACCTCCCTCAAAGTCCAACATAAAACCATCTTCCTCCTCTTTAGACACATCTGAAGGCACCACTAATGGTACACACTTAAGCTTCCTCTTCTCCCGGGCCTTGTTGTACCTAGTGTGCACTTGGTCATGATACTACTTGGTGAAGTGGTGGAAATCAAGAGTTTTCTTCACTGGAACTACTGTATCACCTGGCCCTCCAAGATATAGGGCTATGTCTATCTTCACTACCTTCATTAAGGTGGTAATTTTGTTAGACATTATGTATACCCTATAGGTAATTAGGGTGATATATCTTTATTAGCTATAATGTACAAATAGCTTTGAATTATTTTTAATAATAATTAAGGCATCTTAGTTGCTTATCAGTGCTTTTAATTTATTTATGTATCTTGCTCGTATCATATATGTATAATATTAAATATGTGTATGCTCATTGATGAAACAAAGTCCATGACTACTTCATAATGTAAAAGTGCGAGGATATAGTGGGAGCTATGTTGTGTGAGAACTGCACATCCGTGTTACTTTGAACAGTCTATATACCCCTAGTCATAGTTTCATTAAGACTTGACATCAATGGAACGGACTGACTAGAATATATAGGCTTACTCCTTAGATTCGATCTAAACATCTGATCTCACGAGCTGAAGGTGGCACCTAGAGTGAACACATGAATGTATTCAGGTAATACATTGGAGACCGCTATAAGATAGACACTTGGAAATAACTATATCCATGTGTTGGTGTCATATCTTATTACAGTAGTAGTATAAGTATCCTCAAACCTGAGATACTAGTTACCTTATGTAGCAGTTGCTATACTTTGGGTCATACTTATTCATACCCTGGTGATAAGGATGACACGGGTGATTACATGTATAGTGATGATCACATGTTGGTAAACTGAGTAGTCAAGATGGGATCCATCGCTCTTGATATAGTGATATAATGGGATATGTACCTTAGGTCCTCTTGTTGAAGTGATACACTCATAAACCTCTGATCAGAGTATAAGATTGACAGAATGGGTTTCTAGTCAATCTTGATACATAATGGTTGAGTGGTGTTCTTCTTGAACAAGTCTAATTCCAGGATAACTACGGCTATTACATGAGCTAACACTTAATCCGAGCTTAATAAATTGGATGGTACTTAACCTGATGGAAGGAGTGTATTGCATTGGTTACTACTGCAAAACCATATCAAGTCACAAGCACATGACATTCTAAGTATCGGGGGATCATACACCTTTGTTAGAAAGCTCATTTGATCGTCTAGAGCTATTAGGTTTCATATCGGTCTGGAACACTGAGCCTAAGGTTCCTAGATGGGAAGCCAAGTTTAGGTTAAACTCTAGCGGCTCAAACCTTGGGATCCTATGAGGTCACACACTTTGGGTTTTTATTGAACTAAGTAAAGAACCTATAGACTGGTTTATACCGAAAATGTATGAGTTATCGAATTTGTTAGAAGAATTATTAATTGGTTGGACCGAATTAATAATTAAAGGGAATAAAGAGAAGCTAGGGAAAAATTACACAAAGTAGAGCAAGGGAATTTTTCCCGTTGTGAGTGGGCCCCAAACAAAAAAATAGGTTGTTTGAAATGGAGCCTGTGTGGCTACCCCGCGAGCTGAAAAGCTCATGGGCTACTAGCACGTAGGCAAGTTTGCGTGCGCTAGTAGGCTGCCACAAGCAAGGGCTTGCGGTGGCAAGGTAAGCCCACAAGGGCTTGCCTTATACAACCTGCGAGGGTTAGCCTGCGGTGAGGGTTAGCCTGCGGGTCACCATGACCTGCGAGGCTAACTCCATAAGGGTGGGATTGGAATATTCCCATCCCACCTAGTAATTAAGGGGGAGACTAACACTTCCCCTTTTCCCTCTAAATAGACCTCTAGCTCATCTCTTTATTCATTCAATAACAATATTCACATACTCTTCAGATCAGCTTTTTCTCTCTAAGTTTGACATCTCTCTCTTTGTTCATTGTGCGAGATCCTCCATGAGTTTCTCTAAATAAACAAAGAATTCTTTTGAAGGCTCTTTTTAAAGTGAGCCTTCTCGGTTTATTTTTAGGTTGGTCTTCGAGCGGTTTAGTAGTTGCTGTTTACTAACATGTTCTTCCTCAATAAGGTTTTGGTTGGTGAAGATCTGTGTGGATCAATCATAGAGGCTCTCCTAGTTTGGAAGCTCATGCTAACCAAGTTCTGCCGAATTTCTCTAAGGGAACACCATCACCAAAAGAGAGAAAGCACGCATCAACTAGTAATGCTCTAAACTTAGATGCTAGTTTTCTTTTATAAGCTTTCTAAACCTAAAAGCATCTACGGAATGTTTTAACCTAGATTATATCAATCATGGCATGCTTAGGAGATCCTTAGGTAAATTTTAAGGTTTCAAATTCCACCTTACAATGTTTACATGTTCAATTCATGTATTAATTAACCAGTAGTGGTATTAGAGCCTGCCTTATGCTATGCATGATTGATAATAATGTGTTAAAATGCTATTTTCTATGAATTCATTAAAGTATGCTATGTATGACTTAGGTTTCAATTCATGTTATTAAAAATGATGTGATAACTAGATTAAGGTTTTTCTCAAACTTAGTCTAGGTGAATATCAGATAAACTAGCAATGTTTTACCACACATGTAAATGCGTTAATTGAGTGTCTTCTCGTTCTTCACATAATTAAAGAATGAAATCATTAAATCATAATTGTTTGTGGTACAACGAATCGTAGTACCCGTGATTGTTTTGGCAAGGATTGGACTTGGCTTCTCAATCACTTCAAGGGAGGCCTCTCCTACTTGGAAATCTCCATCCGTATTAGACTCAAAAGTACCCAAGGGACTTTTATGACTTAGTCTATTTCTAGTATAAGAATTAGATTCCGCATATGGTGTTTAAGTAGTTAAATTTAAAACTATAGACATAGGTGCAATGACTTAAACATGGATCTTGTTTGTTTTGAATGCTATGTGGAGTCTTGGCATAATGGAATGATTATAATATACCAGTCCCAAGCATGTTCCCTTAGAGTTAATAATTCTAAATAGCATATAATATTATTTTCATAATCCTATCCATCGTATAAGACCTAGACTAGGGCGAGACCAGTGGCACCAATAAAATCCCCATAATAATATTAAGGTGGTACATAGTCTTCCCATCATAAGTTGTGATACGAACCTTATTAACGGATGTAAGCACATGTAAAACATGCCTTCCCTTAACATGTGTTTGGTCATGAGACTAGATGGGGTTAAAACCTTAACCAAGAAGGGTTAGTTATCCATATTATTGGAGCTAATGCCAAATTAGAGATGCATTTGGGGAGTCATACAATTGGGTATGCAAGTCTCGAGAAAGAGAACTCAAATGGATTAACAATTGCAAGAGATGTAAATGGATGGGTTCCAACCATGGTTATCTTATTATAACTTGACCTATGATAGTGGGGATCATGATGAGTGGCTATGAATGCTACCTACTAAGGAAAATTGGTTCAACCAAATTTCCAGAATTTAAATAGAAGGGGCTATATGAATGTCGAAAAAATAATAGGAATTATGTGTTTAATTAAAGACATTATAATAAATGCATGTACATATACTAATGTCTAAACAAATTCTATATTATATCTAGGTTGAACAATGAATCTGAATATAAACCTTCGCTCAATTCTTGACAACAAATTAGATGGTTCAAACTTTACTGATTGGTTCAGGGTGATGAGGATAGTTCTCATATCTGAAAGGATAGCTGTTGTACTAGATGAGCACCACCATGATCAACCTGATGCTGAAACCGATACCAATGAACATGAGGTATGGGAGAAGAACATAAAAGATCGTGAAATAGCAGCATGTATAATGCCGATAACCATGAATTCTGAGCTTCATGAACATCATGAGAGCATGGAACTCGATACCATGATTCTCCATCTTCGTGAGCTCTTTTCAGAGCAAGCCAGGTCTGAGAGATTTACTACATCAAAACTCCTATTCAAAATGAAGATGCACGCTGGCACTTCAACATCACAACATGCTCTTAAACTTTTGGGTTATATAGAGAAGCTAATTCGACTAGTTTTTGTGATGGATCATGAATTATATATAGATTTGATTCTTGCCTCATTGACTCATATTTATTCACAATTTGTGGCTAATTATCTCATGAACAAGATCGATGCCACACTGCCCGAGTTGGTCAACATGATGAAATGGTAGAGCCTAAGATTCGTAAGGATCAAAAGGCTTTACTTTTGGTTGAGAAAACCAAACCTTCCAAGGGTGGGTCCCATTTTGGAAAGGGTCTGAGTGCCAATAAGAAAAACAATAAGAAGAAGAAAAGTAAGAAAGGAACTACAAATGTTTGCTTCCGATGTGGGAAGGCCGGCCATTGGAAGAAGGATTGTAAGGTTCAGATCTCTGAACAAGTGAAGAAGAAGCCAAGTGAGGCATCTACTTCAGGTATGTTCATGATAGAGAGTTTCTCTATAGTTCCTTATGAGTCTACTTAAGCATTAGATACTAGTTGTGGTACTCATACTTGTACAGGGATTGCAGAATAGTAGGAGGCTTACAAAGAGGGAAATGGGCTTAAGAGTTGGGAATGGAGCAAGGGATGTTGCAATAGCTGTAGGGACATATAGCCTTCATTTGCCTAGTGGCCTAGATTTAATTTTGAACAATTGCTATTATATTCTTGTTGTCACTAAGAATATTATTTATGTTGTACTTTTAGCAACAAAGGGATTTGAAATCTTAATTTATAATAATATATGTCAAATTCAACGTGATAATGTTTTTTATGCTTGTGGAATATCTGTGGATGGCATTTATGTTCTAGATACTAAAACTAAAAAATTTTAAATATGAACATTGTTAAAAAATCGAAATTAGATAATGAGGAATCCTCATACTTATGGCACTATCATCTATGCCATATAAATGAGACTCGATTAACTAAGTTACACAAATGTGGAGACTTATACCCAATGAAATGGGTATCTTGTGGTGCGTGCGAACCTTGTATAAAGGAGAAGATGACAAAGAAACCTTTCAAAGGAAAGGGACAACGTGCCACTACTACTTTAGAAATAATACATTCCAATGTATGTTGTCTAATGAGTGTTAAGACACAAGAGGGTTTCGTCTACTTTGTCCCCTTTATAGATGATTACTTATGATATGGTTATTTGAACCTTATGAGGTACAAGTCTGAAAGTTTTGAGAAATTCAAAGGGTTCATAGACGAAGTGTAGAAATAGCTTGGGAAAAGTATCACGATCCTTTCTGATCCTGGTGGTGAATACTTAAGCCAAGAGTTTTAGGATTATCTAAGGGATAATGGTATTTTATCCTAATGGACACCTCCTTATACACCCCAACACAATGGGGTGTCATAAAGGAGGAATCGAAACCTAATCGATATGGTTCAGTCCATAATGAGCTAAGAAGAACGCAACTAATCCTTTTGGGGTTATGTACTTGAGAGCGTAGTTTATATTCTAAATAGAGTACCCTCTAAATCAGTTGATAAAACTCCATACGAGTTATTGTATGGTAAGAAACCCTCTCTTTCTCACCTGAGAGTTTGGGGATTTCTTGCTGATGTAAAGAGGAAGAATTCAGATAAGCTGGGTACTAAGTCTGACAAATGTCTGTTTGTAGATTACCCTAAGGAGACTACAGGGTACACTTCTTTGATCCCAAGGAATAAAAAGTCCTTGTTTCTAGAAATGCTCAATTCCTCGAGAGGGAGCATATACTTGCGAAAGCCAGTGGGAATAATCTTAAGCTGAGCACTCAAGATCAAATAGATAATCAATTGATTATACCTACACCTATTACACAAGATAGTGTAAGCATGGAACAGCCTATTATAACATCGACATTGCGTAGGTGAGGTCGGGCTCCAATCACTCCTAAGTGATATAGGTTTTTCATCACTAATGATAAACATCTTTTCCTTATGGAAGATGATGAGCCCAGAACTTACGAGGAGGCAATGGAAGGCTCAAAATCTGATAAATGGCTTACAACCATGAGGTCAAATATGGACTCCATGTACGAAAATCAAGTCTGGAGCTTGATTGATGCTCCAAGTGGGATTTGGCCCATAGGATGCAAGTGGGTTTCAAGAAGAAAATTGTTATAGACGGTAACATAGTTACCTATAAAGCAAGGCTAGTTTCAACAGGGTACAGTAAAAAAGAAGGCATTGACTATGATGAGACCTTTTCATCGGTGGCCATGCTAAAGTCTATCAGGATACTCCTTGCCATTGTCGCTCATTACAATTATGAGATTTGATAGATGGATGTGAAGATAGCATTCATTAACAGGAATCTGGATAGGGATGTGTTTATGGAATAACTCGAGGGTTTTACATCCAAGGATGGCTCAAAGGTATGCAAGTTGTAGAAGTCCATTTATGGACTTAAGCAAGAATCGAAGAGTTGGAATAATAGGTTTGATGAGACAATTCAAGAAATAAGTTTTGTGTCAAACACTAAAGAGCCTTCTGTATAGAAGAAGGCTAGTGAGAGTGTAATAATTTTCCTTGTATTATATGTCGATGGCATATTATTAATAAGAAATGATATTCCTTTTCTTCAAACAACTAAGTCATAGTTGTCAAAGAAGTTCTCCATGAAAGATCTTGGAGAAGCAGCTTTATACTCGATATAAAAATCTACCAAGATAGATCCACAATGCTGCTAAGTCTTTTGCAAAGTGTGTACATAGATAAGGTTTTGGCTAGATTTAACCTAGAGCAGTCAAGAAAGGGTTATCTCCCAATATCTCACGGGATTAACCTTTCTAAATCTCAGTGTCTGAAAACACAAGAGGAGAGACTACGCATGAATGAAATACCCTATGCCTTAGTGATAGGTTCCATCATGTATGCTATGTATGCACTCGGATTGACGTCTCACATGCGTTGAGCGTCACAAGCATATATTTCAATCTGACCCAAGTGAGAAGCACTAGATGGGTGTTAAAACTATCCTTAAGTACTTACGTAGGACTAAGGATATGTTTTTAGTATATGGAGAAGGTGATCTCACTTTGAAGGGATACACTGGCTTGAGTTTTCAGTTTGACAGGGATGATTATAAGTCCTAGTTGGGTTATGTGTTTATGTTAAACAGAGGGGTAGTTGTTTGGAAAAGTTTCAAAAAGGATACGATTTCCTATTCAACCATAGAATCTAAGTACGTAGATGCTTTAGAAGCGGCTAACCAAGCTGTTTGGCTTAAGGGATTTACTAGTGATCTCGTTGTGGTGTCCAACATTGTAAATCCAATAGTGTTCTATTATCATAACATGGGGCTATTGCTCAAGCAAAGGAACCACGGTCTCGTCACAAAAATGGACATGTATTTAGAATATACCATCTCATTCAGGATATAGTAGCCAAGAAAGATTTAAATTTAGAATACATTCCGATGGATCAAAATCTAGTGGATTGGCTAACTAAGCCATTAATAAAATTAAACATGACTAGCATGTTAACAAGTATGGCATGAGGTACATGGGTAATTGGCTCTAGTGCATGTGGGAGATTATTGTATAGCCTAGAGGCAGTTAGGGCGATATATCTTTATTAGCTATAATATACAAACGGTTTCGAATTATTATTAATAATAATTAAAGCATCTTTGTTGCTTACTAGTGCTTTCTGTTTATTTATGTATCTCACTGGTATCATATATGTATAGTATTAAATATGTATATGTGCATTGATGAGACAAATCCCATGACTACGACATTGAGTAAAAGTGCGTGGACATAGTGAGAGTTATGTGGTGTGAGAACTGCACATACATGTTACTATGAGTAGTCTAAATATCCCTAGTCATAGTTTCATTGAGACTGAACATCAATGGAGGGGGCAAACTAGCATGTGTAGGCTTACTCCTTGGATTAGATACAAGTAGTTGATCTCATGAGCTGAAGCTGGTACCTTGAGTTAACATATGAATGTATTCGGGTAATACATTGAAGACTGCTATAAGATAAATATTCAAAAATAACTCTATCGATGTGTTGGTGTCATGTCTTATTGTAGTAGCAGTACAAGTATCCTCAAACCTAAGATACTAGTTACCTTGTGTAGGTCATACTTACCCTAGCAATCAGGATGACACTGATAATTACGAGTATAGTGATGATCACATATTGGTAAACCGAGTAGTCAAGATGGGATCCATTACTTCTGATATAGTGATATAATGGGAGACATACCTTAGGGCCTCTTAGTAAAGTGATACACTCTAAACCTCTTATCAGAGTGTAAGATTGATAGAACGGGTTTCCAGTCAATATTGATCCATAATGGCCGAGTGGTGCTCTTCATGAACAAGTCTAATTCCAGGATAGCTACGGCTATTACATGAGCTGACACTTAATCTGAGCTCAATAAACTAAATGGTACTTATCTTGATGGAAGGTGTGTATTGTATTGACTACTACAGTAGAACCGAATCAAGTCACAAGCAAGTGATGTTCCAAGTATCGAGGGATCATATGCCTTTGCTAGAAAGCCCATTTGGTCGGCTAGAGCTATCGGGTTCCATACCGGTCTGGAACACTGAGCCTAAAGGTTCTCGGATGGGAAGCTAAGTTTTGGTTAAACTCTAACAGCTCAATACTTTGGGATCTTACACTTTAAGTCTTTATCGGACTAAATAAAGAACCTACAATCTGGGTCTATACCGAAAATATATGAGTTGTCGAATTTGTTAGAAGAATTATTAATTGGTTGGACCAAATTAATAATTAAAGGGAATAAAGAGAAAATAGGGAAAAATTACACAGAGCGAAGCAAGGGAATTTTTCTTGTTATGAGTGGGCCCCAAACGAACACATGTTGTTTGAAGTGGGGCATACGCGGCTACCCCACGAGCTGAAAAGTTCACAGGCTGCTAGAGTACCTGCGAGCCAGTAAGCGCTGCCTATGGAAGCACTTACACGGGCCGCAAGCATGGGCTTATGACGGAAGGTGAACCTGTAGGGGCTTGCCTTGCGCAACCCACGTGGGTTAGCCCGCGTGTCACCATGACCCATGTAGCTATTCCGATAAGGGTGGAATGGGAATATACCCATCCACCTAGTAATTGAGTAGGAGTCTTACACTCCCCCTCTTCCCTATAAATAGACCTCCAGCCCCTCTCTTTATTCATTAAATATCAATATTCACATACTCTTCAGCTTAGCTTTTTCTCTCTGAGTTTGACATCTCTCTCTTCGTTCATTATGCGAGATCCTCCATGAGTTTCTCCAAACTAAAGATGAATTCTTTTGAACACTCTTTCCAAGTGAGCCTTCTCGATTTATTTTCTAGTTGGTCTCCGAGCAGTCTAGCAACTACTGTTTACTAACGAGTTCTTCCTCAACGATGTTTTAGTCAGTAAAGATCTGTGTGGATCAATCATAGAGGCTCTCCTAGTTTGGAAGCTCATTCTAACAAAATTCTGTCGAATTTCTCTAAGGGAACACCATCACCAAAAGAGAGAAAGCGCGCATCAACTATTAATGCTCTAAATTTAGATGCTAGGTTTCTTTTATAAGCTTTATAAACCTAAAAGCATCTATGGAATGTTTTAACCTATATTATATCAATCATGGCATGCTTAGGAGCTCCTTAGGTTAATTTTAAGTTTTGAATTCTGCCTTGCAACGTTTGCATGTTCAATTACTATCTTGATTAACCAGCAGTAATGAGGTAACCATAGTGGTAGACTGTAATTAGCTTGGTCAAATGGTGAAGAATCACCACATAATAGTTTGGCTGCTTACCCTCAACCATATGGTAGGCCACACACCTCTCAAAGTAGGTGCAGCTAGTAACAGATCTCGTCTTGGGCAACAGTAGCTTTACCACCAACTCGTGGTAAACTCTTGCATCTAGCTCATTCCAGAGGCTGCCATCTCTCTTGAGACATAATTGGCCGGAAGTTCCCAATCTTCCGGAATGATGATGGTGTCCTCATCACCATTTATTCTTAGCAAGGTGCTTTTGTGAGGCATGTTGAGGATGATAGCTATCAACCTCGAGCAAATAAGGTGGGAGATGCCATCAATTTCTACCAATAAGAAGTCATTGAAGCCCTAGATGGTATAGAGATTTTGGTAGAAAGCCTTAATGAGTCCCCCTATCACTGGTCCTTCAAGTTGTAGAAACTAACTTAAGTTTTATTGTTTGATCACTTGGTGCATGGTACGATTCCTCAACAGTCTTTCCTAATCAACTCCATAGACTAGTTCAAACTCCAAATAAAATGCCCATTCCACGTTAGTGAATACCGTTCCTTCAGGGAAAGTTATCTTTTCTTGCTTTCCCTTAACATTCACATAAATGCTTCTCTTTAATTCCCCTTGAAGTTTGAAAGTAGTCCTAGTGATCACCATTTGAGTGAAAGGAAAAGGGATTTGAGAGAAAAGGGAATTTAAGGTTCTTTTGCTTTGAAAATGATTTGAATTTAAGATTGCAAGTAACTTCTCTCTTCAACTCCTTCAGCTTTTATAGACCCCTGCTACTTGCAAAGATACATGGTGCTTACACAAAGAAAGATTAAAATCAATGCTAAGATTAAAATTGAATTAACTGACTTAGTAAAATGGTGAGTTTAACACTAGACAGTTCCAATTCAAAAGCACGACTTTAAAAAAATGTTGGTTTTGATTTTAAAGCGAAACTGAATCTCACAGTGTTACTTAAAATTTTAACTGTGTTAAATACGTTGTACATCATTTAGCTGAATTTGATTTCCAACACTTAGCAAAATTTATCATTTTTTCTTCAAATGGTGTTTGCTATTCCAATAAGCTTCTTTAGAACATTGAATTACTCCTTGGGCAATGGTTTGGTGAATATGTCAGCACATTTTTCCTCTGAAGGAACATACTCCAGTTTGAGATCTCCCCTTAGCACATGATCCCTTATGAAGTGATGCCTTATATTAGCATCCTTCATCCTGCCATGTTGAACTGAATTTTTGGATAGGTCAATTGCGCTCTTATTTTCACACATATCTTCCAGTTGATGCTTAATCCTTAGTAGTTGTGCTACACAACTTCTTGCCTCTATGTACTCAGCAGAATAGAAGTTTGCTTCTTACTATGCCATGAGACAAGGCATTCTCCAATGAAATGACATCCTCTTGTGGTACTTTTCCTCTTCAGTTTGTCTCTACCATAGTCAGCATTTATGAATCATCTTGGAGTGAAATCCGTGCTATTGGGATACTAAATACCTAGATCAAGAGAACCTTGCAAGTAACAGAGAATTCTCTTAACAATTGCTAAGTGAGATTCTCTAGGGTCAGCTTGATAACGTGCAAAATAGCACACACCATAATGAATGTGAGGCTTACTAGCAATTAAATAAAGAAGAGAATCAATAATACCTTTGTAGAACTTATTGTCTATTGGTTTACCAACTTCATCCTTACTTAAGGTAGTATTAGTGGCCATGGGAGTGGACATTGGCTTCGAATGCTCCATATCAAACTTCTTTAGAACTTCTTTGACATACTTCGCTTGATTGATGAAGATTTCATCTTCTTTGGCATAGCTTCTCATCAATTGCTCCAAATATGATATCATCCACATAGATTTGGACTAGCAACACATCTTCTTTTTCACCTGATAAATAGAGTTGTATCTTCTTTCCCTCTTTCATAGCTTTTCTTGATTAGAAAATTGGTTAACCTCTCATACCAAGCTCTTAAAGCCTACTTCAATCCATAAAGAGCTTTCTTTAGTTTGAAGACATGCTCAGGATTCTTCAATTCTTCAAAGCCTAGAGGTTGGTGGACATACACTTCCTCTTGAATGAATCCATTAAGGAATGAACTTTTAATATCCATTTGAAATAATTTGAAGTTCATATGAGATGCGAAAGAACACAAGATTTGAATAGCTCCAAGTCAGGCTACAGGAGTATAAGTCTCATCATAATCGATTCCTTCTTGCTGATTGTAGCCTTGAGCAACAAGCCTGGTATTGTTCCTAAAAATAATGCCATCTTCATCAAGCTTATTCTTAAAAACCCATTTGGTGCCAATAATTGATTTTCCTTTGGGCTTTGGAACTAGATACCAAAAATCATTGTGCTTGAAGTGATCCCGCTCCTCTTACATCATGATCATCCAATAATCATCTCCTTCTACATCTTCGGATTTATTGGTTTCAATCAGTGAGATGAAAGCTGGATGGCTCATCATCCTACTAAGCTGACCTTGCATCATTATTAGATCATGAACATCATCTACAATGTTATCGAGCTGATGGTTGCGATGTGTTCTGATCTCCCTTAGTAGACTCAGATATACAGTTGGAGGATCTACAATAGATTGTTGAGGTGGAGGTTGATCTTCTCCATTGTTGAAGTTGATTGATAGATCATTATTTCTTTAAATTCCTCAACTTTAGGTTCTTGTGCTGGGTTGGGCAGCACAGAGAGTGGTATGCTGAGTGGATTTTCTTGCTGGTTTACTCTTTCATCTTCATCATATAGATGTCTATATGTATTGTTAGTTTCATTGAAATCTTCATGCATAAAATCCTCTAATAGGATGGTTCTTTTGGCATATATTCTATATGCCCTACTGTTAGTTAGTATCTCAGAAAGATGCCTTCATCAGCTTTAGGATAGAACTTACCTAACTCCTCTTTGGTGTTAAGAATAAAACACCTACAGCCAAATGATCAAAGATGACAAATCGTAGGCTTGCGCCCTCGCCAAAGCTCATAGGGTGTTCTCTCCAAAATTGGGCAAATTAAAACCCGATTCAAGATATAACAAGTTGTGTTAACAACTTCTTCCCAAAAGTACTTTGGTGGATTATTATCACTAAACATCGATCAAGCCATTTCAGTTATATTTCTATTCTTCCTTTCTACAACCCCATTTTTTTAAGAGTATAAGGAGAATATAAGTTATGGTCAATACCATGTGTGAATAGAATTCATTAAAATGAAAGTTCTCAAATTCACATCCATGATAACTTCAGATTCTACAGATTTTAGTTCTTATTTCATTCATTATCTGATTACTGAGCTTGAAAGAAGATTCATATATTTTGTCTTTTCTACTCTGCAAGACTACCCAAGTGAATCTGATGAAGTCATCCACAACCACCAAAGAAAATCTCTTACCACCCAAGCTCATAGGCTGAACTGAACCGAAAAGATCTAGGTGGAGGAGCTCTAACGGTCTCTTATTTACTACATGATTAATTAACCTAAATTATTTCTTAACTTACTTACCGAGATGGCAAGCTGAGCAAAGTTTATCCTTCTCGAAGTTAATACTAGGTAAACCCATAACTAGTTTCTATTTAGCTAATTTGGATAGAATGTTCATATTTATATGACCCAACCTTTTGTACCAAAGCCATTAATTATCCTCCTTAAATAGAAGACAAACATTAGTGGAGCCAAGGGATAAATCAATCATATACACATTATTGATTCTAGGAGCAAAGAGTATATTTGAGTAAGTTTTACATTTAATAACTGAATAATCAACTGAGTCAAATGTAACCTTTCTACCTTTATCACAAAGTTTCGCTACACTAAGTAAGTTGAACTTGAGTCCTTTGACTAAAGAAACTTCTTTGATTGAAGGAGAGACACCAACAGTACCACATCCCACAATCATGCCTTTTTAGTTATCTTTAAAACTGACACTTCCATTTCTCTTGCACTTCAATAAGATGAACTAGATCTCATGTCATATGCCTTGAGCATCCACTATCCAAATACCACATTCAAGTTGTGAGCGAACAACACGGAGTGATGGGCGCAGAGTGCACGGAATGATAGGCGCGGTCCACTAGAGTGTTTGAAAAAAGAAGCACCGGGTCGTGGAACCCGGGAAAGGTTGAAAGAGAGAGCGGAAACATTTTTAGATTGGTTCAAACCCGAATCCGCCATCTCCTAGTGTGGATTCAACACCTGGATTATCTCTTTCCAAGAATTAAAGTCCTGTGAGGCTTAACGTCCGGGGGACAGCCCACTAAGACATAGAGATTCGAATCTGGGGTAAGTTGCTTATTTCTTATGTGATCACATTATATTACATCTATAGAAAATAGTATCTTCTTAGTTACGCATATTGGAGCTTATGTTTTTTGGAGTTTATGTACATGATTCACGTATAGAAAAAGTAGTAAATCCATCCAAAAAATAGTAAGTAAATGCAGAAAATAAATGTAGAAAAGTAAAGGATACAAAAATTACAAAAATTGGGGGTTGCAACCGCCTGCTAACCTATTAATTACATTTCCTAAAAAATATATGTAATACCGAAGGAAAATAAATCCTAGGTATACATCCAACTTGCATCCACAAGGGTTATCATAGGTGATATCACATATGTTCGATTTGATTTTAGCGAGGCCCGTGTGGCCTAATTAAATCATCAAAGGTTTTAAAGTTGTTATTTTAAATAAAAATAGTTCATTTTTATTTACACGTATGTTGATATTTTTTATTAGTGAAAATGATCACATGGCATAAGGTGAAGTCTATTATCCGGGAATAATTTTAATTCCCTTCATTGGGGTATTCTAACATAAAAATTAAAAAGAAATAAAAGATGAAGAAGAGAATTACAAAATTTACAATAATAAGGAATAAAAATAATTCCTAGGTCCATAAATAAAAATCTAGAAAGAGATGAAGCAGATGAAAGCACGGAATCCGCAATTCTTGGAACTCAGAGGCTTACCCTTTTAGTATGAATCCACTTCGGCGTATCCGTTCGATCCCAGGGAGAGTTCCTTGTTTGTTTTGGTTTAGTTTTAATTTAATTGGAAAATAAATGTTTATTTATCCAAAAAGATAATCAAACTCGAGTTCTAAATTTGTTTTTGACCCGAGAATATCTTAGGATTTAAGAAGATATTTGATTTTTAGATGAAGAAATTTGGGATCCAAATATGTTTTAGATCCAAGTAAATATTAGAAGAAATGAAGAAATTATTGTTGTTGTAGTATTTTTTAGTGTTTTTTTTTCTAAAAAGAAGAATTTTTTTTTCTGAAATTCCGAGCCCCCTTCAATCCAAAAAAGTCCTGAATTTATAGAAATTCTAGATGGGCTAAACTAGCTTGCTGGGAGTTCGATGAGTTAGTCGAACACCACAGTGAGCCTGCTAGAGAAGTCCAGCAGCCTCGCTGGACTCTCCAGCGAGGTGCTGGAATTTCCAGCTAATTGATGGAAATTCCAGCGGTAGTGAGCCCATTTTGACTCTATATATTATTATATTTTTTTTCAAAATTAAGTTTGTAACCAACTTGGTGACGAGGGATATTATCATTCGAAGATCTTCAGATAATCGAAAATTGTGTGATTCGAGGATAAATATCTTGAAAAGCCATCATCATTGAAACCTCGAGTAGGTACAAAATCACATGCTCATAGCTGCCCCGCGTGTTATAATTGCTGGCTGTATAACCAGTTGGATCACACGAAATGAGCATAGGGATAGAGAGAATACCTGACCGGTGTGGTTGGTGACTTCTTGTTCCCAATTAATGTAAACATAGGCCTCCTTTTCTGGCACCATGTTTTCATAGGGTTGTCCATTTCTTTCTTCGGAATCCCTTAGGTACTTGGTGCCCCTGTGGGTGTGTCGACCATTTCTTTCTGCGGCGTCCCTTTAGTGGTTGGCAACCGTTTCATTCTTCGGTTGATAAATGAGACTATTTCTTTCTTCACCCGTCGAGATTACCATTTCCTTCTTCGATTGTATCTTGTATTTCCTCAATGGGATGTTGACTTGTTTCCTATGATAAGTTCTAAAAAAGATATAATGTTAATACATCTTATGATGAATGTTTTAATTATTTGATTAAGTTTATGCGAAGGAAAATTTTTGTCCCTTCAATCAAATATTAAAACATGACGAAGAAATGAGTTTAATGAGAAATTCAAGGGTGTTTCGAAAACCGCTCCATTGTTTAGGAGGCTTTTGTAGTGTTGCGATGTTGCAATGTTGTCTTTTAGGCTTAAGTGGGCCTTCATCTTGCTTGTAGGTTCCTCATGTGGAGGTGGGGGTTCTTATTTATTGGGATAGTGTTGCCCCAGTTTGGTGTCATTTTTACATGTAAATAACGTGATGTGAATGTAATGTATGCATGTTTTTATGCATGAAATTGATATATGTTCGTCTGTTGTAGGTGTCGTGGGCTTTGTTCATTCAAGAGCCATCTCTTGTGCTGGTGCATGGTTACCCCTAGGGTTTGTCTTGTTAGGGATTCCATGGATGACTCCCTCAGAACGATGACCATGGATTCGTTGAATCAGATTCGAGTTTAGAGCTTGGATCTAGTTTGAGGGAAAGTCTGGATGAGTCGTTGATCCCGCATTATGTTGGCGAAGATCGCTTGGAAGCCATTTTCCTGAAGTGTTGGAGGTATATAATGCCATGCACGTACCTTTTCGAGAAGGAGATGATGAATTTGATATTGGTTCTAACTTCTGCATAGACAGCCCTTGCTGGTTTTCAATCTATCAAACCTTATCTTAATTTTTTCCTGGACCGCCCTTTCAGGTTTTCAATCCAGCAAACTCATTTTTCTTTATTTTATTTTTTATTTTTTCATTTTTTGGATGTTTACTTGCGATATTCTACCATTGGCATGCAAGCATCAAAATAAGCATAAGCATAAAGATTCAACAAAAATGACAATTCATTGATGAACTTAACAGGGGTATAAATGTTTCAAATGATTTGACTCCTGCCATTGATTAGCCCTTTCAAGTTTTCTACCAATGTGGTTCTCTTGATGTCCTAAGTTTAGCCTGAGCCGCCATTTTCGGGTTTTCAACTCAATGAACTATTCTTTTTGTGTTTTGAAAAGAGGCCCTAATTTTTGTTCAACTAACCAAGTGTTAATTGATAGGCTAAATACAAATTCTTTTTTGGTACTACTTTTTATCGATTTATTTCTTCCACCTATG
Organism: Euphorbia schlechtendalii; assembly: GCA_949673415.1. Taxonomy (NCBI): domain Eukaryota; kingdom Viridiplantae; phylum Streptophyta; class Magnoliopsida; order Malpighiales; family Euphorbiaceae; genus Euphorbia; species Euphorbia schlechtendalii. The sequence continues at coordinate 42,147 of CATIWQ010072581.1, read as the reverse complement.
TATGATAGCAATTGTGTAAGACTTGGTTGATCGGTCGTTATCCATGTACACGACTTCATTTATCGACTCGTTCAGCATTCCTGATCGATTGGTTGGTGATCGCGCCACTTTGCTAGTTTGAGGTGTATGTGATGATGGGTCTTGATCATTGGCATTTCCTTTCATGGTGCGATGATTGTCCCATAAAAAGTAGCGAGCCGTGTGAAAGAGTTGTTGACGTGTTCAACAATCTGACTCCTTTTTGTCTTTAGTATTGACTTTTGTTTGATTATCCCTTGAATGGTGGTAATCCGTGCAATGGAGTTGTTGACGTGTTCAACGATCTAACTCCTTTTTGTGACATTGCGCCATTTGTTTGGTCTCATGGTTAACATTTCGGCCTTATTCTGGCTTCGATCATTTTGATCTTCGTGTGCTTCGTTCCCTTGAATCAGTGGATGTTTCGTGCTTGGAGATCTTTCCATTGATCTTTCATCCTTGTAAGATGAAGCAATTGCTATCACACGTCTAAGTACATGTGTTTGTCTCTCACTTTCTCTCAAGAGTGAAATCATCTGAATTTATTGTAGGGAATCCATTTATACCCAAATTAATTTCATGACATGATGTGTCACATGTACTAAAAACAATACGTATGTGCTTATGTGAATGCGTGATGTCATTGATAGTGTATCAAGCAAATAAACAAAGTTCAATTTATTTAGAAATCATTCAAAAAGCCTTATAGGCAAAGTAGCTGTATGCTAAATTATTACATAATCGTTCATCATGGGTTAGTGCCCCCTAGATGTGTCCATCGGTTCAAAGTGCTCCATCCGCTCCACCTTTTCAAACACTTCTTGATAGCTAGAAAAGCTATCAGATCCTAATTTGTTCCTGTACGGTGGTAGTGTACCGTCCAGCAGCTTTGTTATCATCTCCGGTAGGGTCAAATGAGTCTGCAGCCTGACCTGTGTGGCCATCCAATGTGCATAGTAGGATTTGAAGCTCTCATCCTACCTTTACCTTATATCTTCCAGATGTTGCATTGTGGTTTCCAAATGAGAGTTAAAACCATAATACCTCAGCATAGCTTAAGTGAGGCTATTCCAATTAGTAACTATGTCCAGCGGAAGGTGGATATACCATTCGTTGACTGAGTGGCCAAAGGTGACAATAAAGAGCTTTGCCATCATCCGTTCACTAACCTTTAATGCTCTCATCACCATTTGAGAATGAGTTAAATGATCACGCGGGTTGCCAAATCCTATATACTTTTCAAACTGCGACATTGCGAAGTTTGGGGGTAAGCTATCTTCATCCTCGATTATCGACTATGCAGGGTATGTGTTCCTTAGGTGGCTACCGTGAGTGGCTAAGAACTGTTGCCATAATTCCTCCATGCCAGGTTGTTGGAGGATGGCATTCCCAGTGCTTGGATAAGTGCTATATTGCCCCTAGGGAAATACTGCAAAATGGGATAGTTGAGGTGCTTAGAACTGTGAGGTAACCGACTTACTCCAAGTGGTAACAAGGTGTTGGGTCATTCCTTGGTAGGAAGGCCCTGGTGCGAATGCTGGCTGGATAATTTGTCTAGGGAATAATTGGTTCTCGTTCAGCTGACTTTATCCTCCCTCGTACTAATAAAAGGTAGTTGGGGGAATCATGCATGAAGTAGGAGGTCCCCTTGTCGGATTGACGTTGTTAAGGGTGACCTTTGGGCTGGACACTACATTCTGGGCCCTCCCGACATGTTGGTGAATGAGCGATGCTAGTAGTTCACTGTTGGCAAAGGCATTCAAGGCTGCTGCAATCTTGGCGGTCATTGATGAATGTTGAGAATTTTATCCCTTAAGGATAGGGTGATGCTCTCCTGTATCTTCTTCTCATGGATTGGCCATGAAAGACGTGTGATGAACTGAATCTGAATCAAAACCCGAGTCCTCACTTGAGTCAGTGTACGGAACCCCCTCCAGATTGGCCACAATTAGAGAAATGCGAACCAGGCATTAAGCAAGCCTTTTCCAAGCTAAGATATACAAGTAGAGGGTCAGATGTGCAAGTAAGATTCGTGACATGACTCATGATGCGAGAAATGCATGAGATGTTTAATGTTATGGCTGCATTCACAAGGGGTTAGCATACCATGATGTGAAATAACATGTATGTCAATCCATTTGAAACAAACAGGTTAGTAGTTAGGTAAAGATGAAAATAGGTGGACATAAAAATCCAACAACGGGGGTTGGACTTGAGATTTGTACAATCGTGCGTAAGTGAGGTGACTAAGTTACATGTGTGGTAATAGGTCAATGGTTTGAGGTTTTGTACTATGACTAGGTGAGAAGGTCGAAATTGTTTCGGGTAAGCGGTGTGACATACCTTAATAAAATGAAAACAACTACCTTATGTAGCTATCTAGTGAATGATTAGGTTATTTTTCCCAATTAGGGTGAAGTTTCGGATACCTATGTGGTCATCACTATTTGAGGGTATGTGGTGATACGTGAATTATTGCCTTGTGCGGGCAGATGATTCAGGTATGAAGCATATACCCTAGAAGATTTGGTAGGTAAGTTCGCTCCGTGTGGGCTTAGGTTAGGACATCAACTGGGATATCCCTTAATGTGGGAAAAAAGGTTTTCGATAGGTATTTACCCCATTAGGGCTTTTGGTGTGTATACTCACCCCGAAAGGGCTGTTAGTTGGATTCCGAGTGAACATCTCATGGGTAATGTGGTGGAAATGATATTGCCCCTTGCGGGCTGAGTGTCAGATGTTAAGTGGACATCAAACAAATTGGGGTGAATGATGTTTCATGTATCTAAGTGGTTTCATGTTGTCTTGGGGTTATATGATCTTGAGTGTCATCTAATCCTAAGTGTATGTAATGAGAAGATGTTATGTTACATCATAAGTGTGTGTATTTAAGTGTCTTCACTAAAATTCATGGTTAGCATGACATTTGTATAATAATAAGTACATAGCACATAGCATGCAATGTCTAAACTTCCAAACATATAACTCCCACATGTAGGGTTTTTGGTTAGTCTCTATCCTAAAATTGGTTCATCTTAGTACCATGAAGATACTATGGAGCGTACCTTCAAGAAAAATATAATGCATGGTCATTTGTTTGGTAACACCCTAGGGAAAATGCCTATGGTTTATTTACATGAGTTTTGTAAATGGGTTGTTGATGTAGAAGGTTCTTGTTGCACTAAAATACACTCCAAGCCTTTAATGAGGGAGGTACATATGATATGGAAACAAGTGCTCCTCCCGCTCAAGTACTATCTTTTCTCAAGGAGGCAGATTAGTACAAGAGAGAGCTTTAAGGTAATAAGGGTACCTTAGACTTATGGGCTAATCCCTTCTATTGCAATGCGAAATTATGAATATGCCATAAATAAGAGAAACGGAATAATGTGATCAATAATTTTCGGCACTTATCCAAAATCTAAAACCTTTGAAAAACAAGTTTTAGTAAAAAATCCCTAGCAGAGTCGTCATTGTGAGTGGGCGATACGGAGCAGTGCGTCGAAAATGCAAGGAACAATAGGTGCGGTCTACCGGGATATTTGAAAAAAGAAGAATCGGGTCGTGGAACCTAGGAAAGGTTGAAAGAGAGAGCGAAAACTTTTTTAGAGTGGTTCAAACCCGAATCCGCTGTCTCTTAGTGTGGAGTCGCCACCTGGATTAGCTCTTTCCAAGAATTAGAGTCCTGTGAGGCTTAACGTCCGGGGGATGGCCCACTAAGACACAGAGATTCGGGTCTGGGATAAGTTACGTATTTCTTATGTGATCACATTATATTACATCTATATAAAACCGTATTTTCTTATGATTCATGTATTAAAAAAAACAGTAAATCCATCCACAAAACAGTAAGTAAATGCGGAAACTACATGCAGAAAAGTTACAAAAAGTAGTAAAATCGGGGGATGAAATCGCCCCGCTAACCTATTAATTACATTTCCTCAAAAATATATGCAATACTCGAATGAAAATAAATACCTAGGCATACATCTAATCTGCATCCACAAGGGTTAGCACAAGGGATATCACATATGTTCGATTTGATTTTAGCAAGGCCCATGTGGCCTAGTTAAAACATCGAAGGTTTTTAAGTTGTTATTTTAAATAAAAATAGTTCACTTTTATTTACATGTATGTTGATCAATTTTATTAGTGAAAATGATAGCATGGCATAAGGTGATGTCTTTTATCCGAGAATAATTTTAATTCCCTTCGTTGGGGTATTCTAACATAAAAATTAAAAAGAAATAAAAGATGAAGAAGAGAATTACAACGTTTACAATAATAAGGAATAAATATAATTCCTAGGTCCATAAAAAAAATCAGAAAGAGATGAAGCAGATGAAAGGACGGAATCCGCAATTGTAGGAACTCAGAGGCTTGGTATGAATCCACTTCAATGTATCCATTCGATCCCCGGGAGCATTCCTTGTTCGTTTTGGTTTTGTTGTGATTTAATTGGAAAATAAAAGTTTATTTATCCAAAAAAATAATCAGACCCGGGTTCTAAATTTGTTTTAGACCCGAGAATATCTAAGGATTTAAGAAGTAATTTCATTTTAAGATGAAGAAATTTGGCATCCAAATATGTTTTGAATCCAAGAAAATATTAGAAGAAATGAAGAAATTATTGTTGTTGTAGTGTTTTTTAGTCTTTTTTGTTCTGAAAAGAAGATTTTTTTTTTCTAAAATTCCGAGCCTCCTTCAATCCAAAAGAGTCCAGATTTATAGAAATTCGAGACGGGCTAAACTGGGCTCGCTAGGGAGTTCGGTGAGCTCACCGAACTCCCCAACGAGCCTGCTGGAGAGTCCAGCAGCCTCGCTAGACTCTCCAACGAGGTGTTGGAATTTCTAGCGAATTGCAGGAAATTCCAACTCTCGTTGGCCCGACGAGCCCTTTTTGAACCGATATATTATTTTTTTTTTTCAAAATTAAGTTTTTAACCAATTTGGCGACGAGGAACATTCCCATTCGGAGATCTTCAAATAATCAAAAATTGTGTGATTCGAGGGTAAATATCAAGAAAAACTGTCATCATTGAACGCGTGAGCTGGAACAAAATCCTGTGCTCACACCAGTGTCATCAGCGAATCTAAGACTCACTTGCAAAACAATTATGTTTTCTTAGGTACCCATGCTTTTGAGTTGGGTCTTCCCTTGTTAGCGTTGATTAAGTTATTCCAGTCATACTCGTCATAGTAACAATTTTTTTTACCTATAGTGAACTGTAGCATGCCCAGCTTTGCCACAAAACCACACATCATTTTTGTTCTGTGCTGGCTCGCTTTCTTCTATTTAGAGGAATTCTTCCTCTTAGAATTGCAAGTTTGGTTACTCGAAGTTTAACTTTTGGCTAGAGGAGGAACCCGTTTCTCCTTTAAAGTTGTTATCTTAGCAATCAACTCATCTAATTGCTTAGTGATCTTGCAGACATTACAATCTTGATACTCAGCTTTTTCTTGAAGAAAGCGGATATCAAGAGACAAAGAAGCAATGGTGTCTTCCTGGTCTTCACTTCTCCTCACTAGTTCCTTCATGTTTTTCCCTAACTAATTTGTCAGTTTAAAAACATCAAAGAGTACCTAGGCGAACTCTTCTAAGGATAAAGGGATTTTAGAATGTACCTCAATTTGAGGTGGTTTCCCTTTTTTACTCTCAGCTTCAAAGTCAGTAGCGGTTTAACTACTATTTAAAGTAGATGCTGAGCCTTTGCCCCTTTGATTCTCGATCACCATTAAGCATAGGTTGGCAAAGTCAGTTGCTTCCTCATCAGATGAGGAAGATTCTTCAGAATCACTCTAGGTGGTAGCAAGTGCCTCATTTTTCTTTGCGAATCTCTTCTTGTATCTATCCTTCTTAGTCTTTAGATAGCTAGACTGGATATGGCCTTTTTCACCACAGCTAAAGCACTTGATGTCTTTGCTGTGTTCCTTCTTAGATCCTTCCTCAGCTCCTCGTCGATGTTGAGTTGACTTGTTTTTAGCAGGAAACTTCTTCTTGTTGAACTTTCCATCCTTCTTCATGAAGTGTTTGAAACGCCTGGTCAGAAGGGCCATTTGCTCATCAGAATTGCTGCTGGTAGGATCGTCTAAGGAATCAGCTTTTAGGATAATGGCTTTGCCCTCTTTTTCCTTACCTCTACTCCTTTTAGAGTCATCGGTAAGCACATCTCCTGAGTCAACTAGGTTCTTATCAACTCATCATAGTTGTAGGTCATAAGATCATGAGCCCCTCTTCGATCGCTATCTTCTTGGCATCCCACTCTACAGTAAGTGATAAGTGTACAATTAGAATAGTTATCATGACATTTCAATCATAAAATGATATGGTTTTGAGTCATTTTATACTTCATATAAAAGATTTCACGTGGTTTGTAGTTGTTTTTTATGCAAATGTAAAAACTAGGTAAATCTTGGGAGTAAAATGATCAAAGATGGAATTCTGTGTAAAAAGAGTGAAAAAGGTGCAAAAAGATACGTGGAACACAAGGATTTGGCTCAGGATCGGAATTATAAAAAATTGGTAAAGTTGCAAAGAAGAATTATAAAGAAAAGCAAGGTTCATGATCATGACACCTATTCGTGGTCGTGATTTGTTACTCTTCATAAGCAGAAAGTTACAAATTAGTATTCACCATCGTAACATGTGATTCGCACTCACGACTTGTGATGGTTATTGATTATCTCTTCTCAACTACCAATCGCTGGATAAGAACAATCAATCACCATCAATTGTCAACCAAAAAGACACCTTTTTGAAGTCAACCAATCATGAAAAGGTGCCTTTCCATTGTGAATGAGGATGAATCTTTGCATCCAATCATATTGAAGTGATGCAACCCTTCGCCAATGGACATGACTCTTCATTTGGATACACGCAACCCTTTGTACTCTATAAATAGAGTTCAAATTCAACCAATTTTCATGGCATGGTGTGGGAAATAAGTGTAGGCATTGAATAGTAGTGTGCGTGTATGATAGAGAGTGAAAATATAAAGATTTCGCTACATTAAAAGTCTTAGTAAGAAAAATGTATAAGTGATTCGATTCTTATTTCGATCACTAGATTTCTACACAAATTTGAGCGATTGTTGTATGAGTGTAATTGCAATGCACTTATCAATAACAGTTTTTGTTCTTCAACATTCTTTAATTCGATATTCACAAAGAATAGCATCCTAGCGGAGGTTCTGTATGAGTCGAGACCGAATTCAAAGTAGACGAGGGAATTGCAAGAATTGACGTCTCCCATTAAAGAGTGGATACGATTTGATCAACTTTAGCTTTCACTTGCATACCTTACAACTTTACTTTGTTTTCTTCTTATACTTTCTATTTCGAAATTTATGATATGTCTATGTATCATAACGAGTATTTCGTCTTGCGTCATTTATATTAATCAAGTTATATGCTTTTGAGTTAACTTTAAGAGTGATTTTGGTGTTAATTAGATTATGTATAATCACTAGATCTATGATTATAACGCTTTTTAGTGAGCCAACAATTTGGGAATGGTAACTTGCTAAATATAGCTATGTGAGAGCAACCCCTACTAAGCATAGCAATAATGTTATCCAGGTTCTTATAAGTGTTATAAATAGTTTACCCTAGATTTTGAAAAGTCATCTCTTGTGTTGCTCTGCGGTGAATTATTGAATATTAGGGCGTCTAGAATCGTATCTGTTGAAGTTATCTAGTGTATGAAATTTTCTTGATGATTTTGCATGTTTTTCTCTACTAAACTTGTTCTTAGGAAATATCTACATAGTTTACATCTTCTCTAATCTGTTCATGCATCTGTCTATTCATCGATCTATCAACCAAACCATCCAAATCCTACAATTTATCTTATTTCCTTTATTCCATAACTCTAGTTGGTCTTTAGAACATAATTCCTCCCTTATGGGATCGATATCTTTTAAAACTACATCGAAACTATATGCTTGCAGTGGTCACCATTTTTCTATTTGATAAGCGGTATTGACAGCACATTTTCATATTTTGAACTTTTAACTTATCGGTAGAAAAGTGGGGAACAAGGTTATTGGCACCGTTACTGAATAAAAGCCTATCGGAATGAGTATAGTCAAAATCTAGCGATCAGTAAGAGTGCAGAGAATCTTCAGTGACTTCCTTGCCATGAACTTGGTGTTCATGGCCTGAATACCCTCGCTAGTGATCATCTGGAACATCTCATACTCTCTTAGCATGATGTTGATCTTGGACTCCTTGACTTTATCAGTCCCCTCATACGTATTCTCTAGCTTCCTCCAGATTTCTTGTGCTATCTCGTAGCCCGAGACCTTGTTAAACTCTTTAAAATCTAGCACATAGTGTAAGTATTTGATGGTTGTGACATTCTCTTTGAGAAGCCTTAAGTTAGCATCATCATTATCCTCGATATCAACTGGTAGAAATTCTAGGGCCAAGCTCAATAGCGAGCAATACTTGCATGCTTTGTGATTGGATAAAGATTTTCATGCAATTCTTCCAAAACATGTAGTGATTACTGTTGAACAACGATGGCCTAGTTACAGACATACCCTCCTTAAGGAGTATTGCCTGACTTGAGCCAGAACTGAAACTGTTGTAAGCCATTTATGGATCTTTAACTCAAAGATGAATAGTATAAAAGTTGAACACTTGCTCTCATACCACTTGTTAGTCCCAAATGGCTTAACTTAACAGTAGAGGGGGGGTGAATGTAGTTCTTGGTTTCTTTATAAAATTTTTAAAAATTCTTTTTTCCAAGTTAAGTTTTTAGATGCTTGCTGTGTGTTTCATGTTGAGCTGGGTCTAAAAACTATAAATTACTTAGCTTTGCTGGCATAGTTTATCTTTAATCGCTTGTTGGTTGCTTCACTTAGCATGGATTGGTTTTTCAAGCAAAAATGATATAATAGAAAGAATGATGAATTAGAAAACGTGATAAAGGCAAAGATAAGGTTAGAACTTCAACACCTGAATTTTATCCTTATTCGGCCCCTAGCCTACCTCCAGTTCCCATATTCTTTTCTGAGCTTTAATCTACTAGTAATTCATTCTTCCTTAGGTGGAGAAGCCTTTACAGCGGGTAGAAGATTTTACAGAAAGTACGTTCCTTTCTAACTACCTCTCAAACTCAGTTTAGGTACCCTTCCTAAACTAACACTCAAATTTCAATAAAAGTTTCGAATAGAGAATTCCACTTATACAAATGTTGAATCCTTTACAATATTAAATCTTAATTGCTATTCTCTCTATTACCCACAGATATAAATAGATTAGTGTTTGGTGATTTCTTGATTTGGAATTTTTGAAACTAGGAGTATTTGAACAAAGTTTCAACTTTTAGAGGAGTTCGAGGTGATTCACCAAGTTTGAATATTTGCTCCAATCTTCTATTTATAGTTGAAGGTCTTCAAAGTAGCCGTTGCAAACTTCTCGTCTTAACAGTTCTTCAATTTCTCTTCTCTTCAAATCCTTCGAATTTTCCTATTAGAGACAAATTCCAAGATGTTTAGAGACAAAGATTTCGAATATTAAATTGTGAGATTAATCCATTAATCCAATGCATCAAAACTCTTTTCCTTCAAACAATTCATTCTGATGGAGAGGCACGCGAGTTGCAACGTGGAATTCTATGAATGGTTGACTTGCTGACATTGCAGAGTTACGCGGACACATTGAGAAGCAGCGTATGTTAGAGGATTCCTTTTACCTTGGACTTTAGTGAGGAATTTCCAACATTTCATACTGACATCGTTTGAGAGTGAGGACTACAAGAATATCTTCTCCAATTTTAGTACCTTTTCTCCTGAAAAGTATCAAAAGGATATTTCGTTTCTTACATAAACCATTAGTAACACATGTGTTATTTAATTCTCTAAGTGTCAAAGTAACTCAGCTTTTAAAGCTAACTCAGCAAAGCTGAGTGCATACCTTTAAAACTATGTAATACTAAGCTCAACTCAGCTTTTCTTACTCTAAGCCGAAACTTAATTAATTACTCAATAAACTGAGTTATTTTCCGTTAAACAAACTCAAGTAAACTTCATTAATTAAGAGTATACTTAGTACTCAATTAATTTTACTATCCTAGAAAATGTATTAATTCCAAAACATTTTAAGTACTGTGAAGTAATGTTAACTTGGGTTCAATAACTTTACTTGGTTCAATTAGATATCATAAAAATTATTTTCTAAGTTCAATTTTTAGATGTGTGTTGAGTGAAACATGCTGAGTTAGTCTAAAAACTATAAACTACTCAGCTTTGCTGGCACATTTTATCTTCAATCATTATTGAGTACTTTACTCAGCTCGAATTGGTTTTTCAAGAAAAATTGATAAAATAGAGAGGATCATGAATGAGCAAAACATAATAAAAGCTAGTGATAAAGGTTAGAACTTCCACACTTGAGATTTTATCTGGGTTTGGCCCCTATCCTACCTCCAGTCCCCGGATTCCTTTCATAGCTTCAATCCACTAGTGTTTTCCTTCCTTCCTTAGGTGGAGAACCTTTACAGTGGGTAGACTCTATCACAGAATGTACCTTTCTTTCTAACTACCAATGAAACATAGTTTAGGTACCCTTCCTAAACTATCACTCACGTTATTAAATAAGAATTGTGAGCAGAGGATTTCAACTTATAGAATGTATTGAATCCTTTATGATGTTAAATCTTAAGTGATTTCTCTCTATTACAAACAGATTTGAAGATTAGTGTTTGCTTTGATTGCTTGATTTGGAATTTCTGAACGCTAGGAATATTTGCACAATATTTTAGCAAATGACAGAGGCACTCTCAGTAGGCCAGTCCCATGCCGTTAACGGCTTTGGAAAGGCTGTTAATAACATGAGCGATGTCGTTAACGATATTGCATGATGTGTTTAACGACATCGCAAATGCAGAAACAGAAATAGTTTCTTCCCTTTTTTGACCAAAAATTTCAATTTTTTGCATGCAAATCCCCCACATTTGGGTTCTAAATCAACCTAAACTACTTATAATCACTACAAAAAGCCTAAACATGCATCAATTTCGCATAAAGAACCCATTTTCATTAAAATTAGAAAGTTAGGTTTTTCAAAGAAAATCGAGAAGAAACCTGAATTAGAAGAGTTTTTGGGTTACTTGAATGATCAAAGCATGTTTTGAGAGCCTCGGGCACAAAGTGTTGATCGAGGAATAGAGGGAAAACCCAAGAAAATCATTGGATTCATCGAAACAATATCCCTCCACCACGAAGCAAAGCTTGAAGCCATGAATATTGGGATAAGGAGTGAGAGTGGAGGAAGGGACTGCCCTTGGGTTGCGAGATTTAATCTTGCAAAGCATTTTTGCTAGAGATTGGAGGAAGAGTTTGGGTTTTTGAGAGAAAGAGGCAGTTTTTTGGATAAATAGAAGAAAGTTAGGTTTTATTTCAAAAATTGTAACTACGATATCATTAACAATATTAGCAATGTCGTTAACGATATCACCCATGTTGTTAACGACATGGACTTTTAGCCCAACCCATTTTCCATATGTTTTAGCCCAATTTCATTCCAATTCACCCAAATTCACTTACAACGCATCATAACTTTATAAAAGGCTTTAAGGGCAATGGATTGACTTCTAGGGCTTCACGAATTTTTTTTAAAAACCTGGGTTGCGCAACCCAAGGAAATTAATAAATACTCATATTTTAATTCTTGATTAAAGGGGCAAAAATTTTTACTTTCAGCAATGTCAATTAAAGAATTAAAACATGCATTCATGGCTTGCCTTTTCTCAGGAATATCATTTTATTTTCTAGTTTTTTATAGTTAACAAAATTTCTACAGTCCACTCTCTTTTCGGACTCTCTATATTCAACGAACTTTCTGCCGTCCACTCTCTTTTAAGACTTTTTACAATTAACGGACTATCTACAATTCACACCCTTTTTTCTGACTTTTATAGTCAATGAACTTTCTACAGTTTGTACCTTTTTCCAACTTTTTACAGTCAACGGACTTTCTATAGTCTACACCTTTATTCCAACTTTCTATAGTCAATGGACTTTTTATAGTTCGCATCCTTTTTCAGATTTTTTACAATCACCGAACTTTCTACAATCCACTCTCTTTTTAGACTTTTTACATTTAACGGACTTTCTACAATCCGTATCTTTTCAAACTTTCTATAGTCAACGGATTGTTTATAGTTTTTTGACTTTTTACAATCAACGAACTTCTACAGTCCTTATCCTCTTATAGGATTTTTACAATCTGCATCTCTCTATGGACTCTTTATGGTCTACACACAGGATTTTCAACCGAAGGAATGAGAGCACATAGCTAATGCCCTTCCCCCAAAGGTTCCATTGGTAGTAATATGCCAAAGGTCAACCTTCAAGGGGTAACCATCGCCAAATGAACAATTTATAAGGGGCATGGAGAGGCCAATTCTAGACAATGCGGCACCATGATAAAAGCCTCTAGTCATCATGAAGTTTCCACCCAAGGTAGTGCCAACCATGACTAGTCAGGTATCATCTCTAAACCCCATTGCTCTTTAAATCATAGGACCATACTAATCTCATATCAGTAGTGATCCCATGAGGGGTAGCCTATGAGCACAAAATTTTGCTCCTGACTTGCGAGTTCGATGATGAAGCTATAATTTTTTTTCCTTGCTAGTTTTCCACTTTTTACGGGGTCTTAAATTCATCTGGAGAAATCCTACTTTGTATCTTTGGGCCTTAACCCTTCCTTAGAATTATTTTTAGCTCAAAAAGCCCAAGTTGAAATGCCATATCGTTAACAACATGACTAATATCCTTAACAACATTACGAATGTCATTAATGATATCATAGTAACAACAAATTCAAAACTGCACTTTCTACAGTTTTCAGCCAAAAAGCTCACCTTTACCCACATGGTCGAACATTTTCATTACAAAACCACTCCCCACACCTCACCTAAGACCTTTTACATCAAATCTTTACATGTATTTGTGAAAAAGAAAAAAGTAAAAAGGTATATCATGGGCTAGGTCTAATACTAGATTAACTTTGGATTAAATGGAGCTCTTTAAGAAAGAGCTAAATTTTTAGAAATTGAGGAGCTCATATGTTCGTGCAAAAGAAGTTCAAGTGAGAGTTCAAAGTGTTCTTGCAAATTTTAAGTGTTCTTGAGTGTTTTTCTTAAGTTTTTTTTAAATAAGTTTGTACTTTAAGCATTTAATAACTTAAGGTTTTAGTTTAGTTAGCATAAGTTCACAAAAAGGGGTATGAACTTGGGATATTTGGTGTTCTTGAGTGTTTCTTTAAGTAATCTTGAGGTTTAGCCCTCTTTTGTAGTGAGTTTGATATGTTCTTGAAAATCTAAGTAAGTTTGAGGATCAGTTGGGTTTTCTTGAGAACTTTCATCAAGTTTTAAGCAAATAAAACTTAGTGTAAGTTTTCTTGATAGTGTTCTAAGTTACTTTCTAGTTTTGAGGCTTTAGTAGCTAGATTTCTTCAAAGTCTAAACTTGAAGGAAAAGGATTATAACTTCCTTTTTCCTTCTTGAAAAGAATAACATATTCTTGGATATCTATCTTCCCTAAAAGAGGAGCTCTTACTCTCCATCCAAAGTTTTGTTATCAACCAAATGAAACACTAAACCAAAGAAATAAGGAGGACTTTTGGAGATTTTTGTCGACCTTAGCGAAGTGCATTCACTACTACGGGGTGAGCCTCTAAGTTCCTAGACTCATGATTCACATGTTTATGTTTGTTGATTGTGTTTAAGGTTTAAAGCAAGTATTATGTAAAACTGCTACTGTCTGCCACTATAATGCCATTAACGACATCACTGATGTAGTTAACGACATTACCAATGTTGTTAACAACATTATAGTGTAGATAGAATGTTCGAAAAAAAATTTAAGTATCATTTTATGTTCAAGAGGATCAGTGGTGATTATTCAAATTTAAAATCTAAGTTTTAAGCAACATAAAGTATATACTTTGAAATTTTTTAGAACTTGAAATCATTTTGAAAGGTGTTTGAACAGTTAAAGTTAGTTCCCCTTCATTGGGATATTATTTTACTAACTTTAATGATTCCCCTTTCGGAATGGGTTCAATAATATCACCTTATTTGTCTTGTTTCAACCTAGATTTATCTTTGCTAATATATTTCAAAGTTGTGTTAGGAAACCTCGACGAAGGGAACCTAAGTTCCCGGATAACCAACCCCGGAAAAACATTCACATGCTTCATTTTCACTAAATAAAATGATTAACATTTATGTGTATAAAATGAACCTCTTTTCATGTAAGAATTTTTAAATCTTCCGTTACTTTATATTAGACAACCCGGGTTTCACGAAAAATTGAACATACTTGAAACTACTTGTGATGTGGAATATTATTTATACTAACCTATGTGGATATAGGTAGATTAGGATTAGATGATTGTTAGAACTTAATTTCCATTGGGTATCGCATTTAAATTTTGAAATTAATTGTAAAATTCATGAGATATCGATGTATTTTAGGTGATTGAATCCCTTAAATTCTGAAGCATTTAGGCAATTTGTATCCCCCATCCTAAAACGTAATTAATCCCAGTATATTAGGCACATTTAATTTTCTACATGTTTACTTTCCACAATTTATTTATTTACTACTTTATGCATGCATGATAAATTAATCATAAATTGAAAATATCTAGTTTAGTTTGAATATTATAAACGTGGTTTCTAACATAGTATAATTTAACTCAAATGATGAAAAAGTAAGTAACTGATCCAAACTCAAATCTCTTTACTGCGGTATTGATTAGGCAAATGGATCTAAGCAGTATAAAATTTTCCTGGAAGAGCTTATCCGGGTGGCGACTCTATACCATAGACTAGAGATTTAGGTCTTAGGTCATCAAAACTTGAAATCCATTTTCATCCATGCTTAAAAATCTTTGTTTCTCGGAAACCCCATGCCCCATCTCACGAGACTGGCGCCTCGCAGTGACCGTGGGGGTCGAACGTCATCCGCTCATAGCCATATTTGCCCAAAAGTCAAAGTGGCAAGAATTTTTTGGGCGCTTTTTAAGAACAATTATCTCTTATCACTATTAATCAATCAATTATCTATATAAGGTTATTTTTTCTTCACTTTTGTTCTGCCATTAATATTTCTCTTAAGCTTTTCTCATTTATGACTTTAGTTATGCCATTAATGAAGATGTGTGAGTAGTTCACCATCAAGCGAAGTCTGCCCTATAAAAGGCAGTCTAAGGAGATCTTCCACCAGCTACAATGTATGTTTCCTTTGATTAACTTGAATGCTTATGTGATTGGATGCGTAATTGTTCACTTAAACCTTGATCACATTCATGCTTAGTATTAGTTAGTAAGAACCGAAAGGTGATCTGATTATCACTGAAAACCTTCACACACATACATTATATGAGATCAAAAAATAAATGTTTGTATGCCTTGGATTTCATGTATATGAATGCTTAAATTTTCTTAATGTTATTTTGTCATTCATATGAAGGATTGAGATGTGAAATATGCTTAGCTTAGTAAGAAACTAAACTAGCTTATTAGGTAGTTTAGGGAGTTAAGGTTAAGAGACCTTTGAGTTAGATTGCTGAGCAAGGGCTTATACTAAAAGCTAGGGAAGATTGGCTTAGATTATTCTTTGGGTAGACTGAGCTTGAGCCCTTTAATTGATAACTAAATCAACCTTTTATTTATGTTTTATCATTCTTGCAAGAATTGTAACATTCAACAAAATCCCCCTTTCAGGAAATCACTTTTATTTTACCATTAACCCATTTATCATGATAAGCACAAACTTGACATTGACATAAAGAGTTCCTTATGGGATACGATACTCTTACTTGCCACTTTTACAAATTGACGCTATTATACTCGCTAGGTGTTACTGAGAAAGTGCAACAAGTTTTTGGGGTAGTTGCCGTGGTAGCAACTTGTGCTAAGTTTGTAATATTTGACTATAAATTGGTGATTTCTATCATTTATGTTTTATAGCTTTGTAGAAACAGGTTCTTACAATACTTCCTTGTGCATGTGAAGCGCTGGAAGAGAACCACCTATTCCAATCAATCTTGAAATAGAAAAGGAGTGTAGAAGGAGAAGTGATGTTGTAAGAAGAGCTCATGCAAGGGAGAGAATGGAGGAACAAAGAAGAGAGCATGACCACCAAGAGCAAGAAAGCTTGAGGTAGAAAGGGTTGAAAGAGAAAGGCTAAATTAAAATCCTAAAGGAGAGGATGAATTTCATCCTCCACAAGCCCATACAGAAAGGACACTCTTCATGCATTGTGATTCCTCAAGAAGGAGACAACCTGTTTGAAGTTGAAGGCTATATGGTTCACATGCTACAAGCTACCATTTAGTTTGGAGGACTTCCAGGAGAAGATCCTAATGCTCACATAGAAGACTTTGTAGCTATGTGTAACACTTGCAGAACCAACATAAATGTTTCAGATGATGCTATAAGGCTAAAACTTTTTCCCTTCTCTTTGGGGAATATGGCTAAATAATGGATGAAGACCTTGCAGCCTGGCTCGATCATAACCTAGAATGACATGGCAAAGGCCTTCTTGACAAAATATTTCCCACCAAAATAGGTCTTGAAGCTAAGGAATGAGATCACCAGATTTGTGGAGCTCCTAAGAGAATCATTGTTAGAAGCTTGGGAGAGATACAAGGAGATGCTAAGGAAATTGCCAACCCATGGCATACCTATTTAGATTCAAGTCCAAAATTTTTATAATAGACTGACTATTAAATGTCAACAAGAGCTAGATTGAATCTATGGCAAATGGAGACCTCGAAGATTACACTCTTGAGGAAATCTTTTAGATGATAGAAAAGATAGTAAACATAGTATCTTAGTTTCATTTTGCCCATGAGGATAGACCTAGAGGGGCTTATCAAAGGCTGTGACGGAGCTCTCTAGAAAGTTTGACAAGCTCTTGACCTTGTTAACCAAGAAGAATGTGTCAGCAATTACAAGCCCTCAATAAAGCTATTATGAAATCACTAGAGGTAACCACAGAACTGAAGACTGTGATACAATGCTTACTCAAGAGCAATGTGACTACATACAAGGGAATCAAAGAGGTGGAAACCCCTTTTCTAACACATACACTACTTGGAGGAATCATCCTAATTTTCTTGGAAACTCCCACATCAGCAAAACTAGACTTCATTTCAAACCATGGCAATCTCCTTTCCAACAATCTAGTCATTTCAGACAACATCAACAAGGTCACCATCAATTCCAACACTAGAACAAACATCACAACAACAATGTAGGAAGCTCTTCCCAACAACTCAAATGGTTAGAGTTAGATAAGATGAGGGAGATGATTGTTGGTTAATCAAGATAGTAATTGGACATGAAACGTAGCAAGGAGGAATTTTAAAACATAAAATTAACCAAAAATGTTCCATAAAATTAACCTAAGCATGCTATGATTAATATAATCTAAGATAAAAAGTTCCATAGATGCTTTTAAGTTTATAAAACATATAAAGGAAACCTAGTAGCTAAAGATTAAAGCATTACCAATTGATGCGTGCTTGATCTCTCTTTTGGTAGCGGTGTTCCCTTTGAGTAATTCTGACAACACAAGCTTCCAAACTAGGAGAGCCTCTATGAATTGAACCACATAGATCTTTACTGACCAAAACCTCAAAGAAGTATAACCTGTCGATTGACAGCAGGTGGTAGACTATTTGAAAATCAACCCGAAAATAAAACCTTGAAAGCTTACTTAAACTTAGAGCCTTTTATAAGAACTCTTCAATTTGTTTCGGGAAAATCGTGAAGGATCTCGCACAACAAAAGAAGAGGCGAGTAGAAATCAAAGAGAAAATTAGTTTTTAACCTTTTCTAGTGTGTTAATAATGAGAGGCTAGAAGCCTATTTATAAGGAAAAATTGGGGAGTGTTAGACTCCCCCCTCTAACTCTGCAGGCTGACCCACGTGTTGCTTATGGGCTTCCCTCCCAAGCATGGGCTTGTGGCTTGCCACGCACTGCGAGCTTACGGCTACAAGCTCGCGCAAGCACTGCCAAGCAGGCCCCACCTAGAACAACCCATGTTCTTTTTGGGCCCACTCGCAACTGGAAAATTCCCTTACTCGCTCTGACTATTTTTCCCTATCTTTTCATTATTTCTTTTAATTATTAATTTGGTCCATCCAATTAACAATTCTTCTCACTGATTTCACAACTTGTATTTTCGATACAAATACAATCCATAGGTTCTTTACATGGTCTGATAAAGACCCTAAGTGTGTGGCCCCATAAGATCCCAAAGTATAGAGCCGCTAGAGGTTAACCTAAACTTGGTTTCTCATTTGGGGACCTTAAGACTTAGTGTTCCAGACTGATATGGAACCTGATAGCTCTAGATGATCAAATAGGCTTTCTAGCAAAGGTGTATGATCCCCCGATACTTGGAATGTCACATGCCTGTGACTTTATCTAAATTTGCAATGGTAACCAATACAATGCACTCCTTCTAACAGGTTAAGTACCATCTAGTTTTTTTATCTTTAATTAAGTGTTAACTCTTGTAATAGCCATAGCTATTCTAGAATTAGACTTGTTCACGAAGAACACCACTCAACCATTATGTATCTCAATTGACTAGAAACCCGTTCTATCAATCTTATACTCGAATCAGAGTTTATGAGTGTGTCAAGAGTGATGGATGCCATCTTGACTACATAGCTTACCAACATGTGATCATCGCTATGCCCGTAATCACCCATGTAATCCGAATTTCTAGGGTATGAATAAGTATGACCCAAAGTATAACAACTCCTACATAAGGTAACGAGTATCTCAGGTCTGAGGATATTTGTATTGCTACTTCAATAATACATGACACCAATACATGAATATAGTAATTTGTGAGTGTCTATCTTATAACGGTCTCCAGTGTATTACCCCGAACACATTCATGTGTTAACTCAAGGTGCCACCTTCAACTGGTGAGATCAGCTTCTTGGATCTAATCCAAGGAGTAAGCCTACACATGCTAGTCTATCCATTCCTTTGATGTCCAATCTCAATGAAACTATGACTAGGGATATTTAGATTATTCATAGTAACATGTATGTGCAGTTCTCACACCACATAGCTCCCAATATGTCCTTGCACTTTTACGCTATGAAATAATCATGGATTTTATCTCATTAATGATCACTTACATATTAAATAAATATGATACCAGTGAGATACCATAATAAATAGAAAGTACTGATAAGCAACAAAGATGTCTTAATTATTATTAAAAATAATTTGTAACTACTTGTACATTATAACTAATAAAGATATATCACCCTAATTTCCTCTAGGGCATACATCATGTCTAACAATCTCCCACTTGCACTAGAGCTAATTTCCCATGTGCTTTATACCATACTCGTTAACATGCCGATCATGTTTAACTTGAGTCAATGGTTTAGTTAGCCCACCCGCTGAATTCTGATCCATTATGACGTATTCTAAGCTTAAATCTTTTTTTGATACTAACTCCTGAATGAGATGGTATTTTCCAAGTACATGTTCATTTTTGTAGCGAGATCGTGGTTCCTTTACCTGAGTAATAGCCCCATTGTTATTGCAATAGATAGCTATCGAATTTATAATGCTGGACACAACACCGAGGTCACCAATAAATCTCTTAAGCTAGAAAGCTTGTTTAACTGCTTCTAAAGTAGCTATGTACTCAGATTCTATGGTTGAATCGGTAGTCGTATCCTATTTGAAACTCTTCCAAACAATTGCACCTCAGTTTAACATAAACACATAACCTGACTGGGACTTGCAATCATCCCTATCAAAATGAAAACTCGCATCGGTGTATCCCTTTAAAGATCTCACCTTCTCCATATACTAAAAACATATCATTAGTTCTGTGCAAGTACTTGAGGATAGTTTTAACGGCCATCTAGCGCCTCTCATCTGGGTCAGATTGAAATCTACTCATGATACTCAAAGAATGTGAGACGTTATACCTAGTGAATACCATAGCATACATGATGGACCCTACCATTGAGGCATAGAGTATTCCATTCATGCGCAGTCTCTCCTCTTGTATTCTCGAACACTCAAATTTAGAAAGGTTAATGCCATGACACATTGGGAGATAACCCTTTCTTGACTACTCAAGGTTAAATATAGCCAAAACCTTATCTATGTATGTACTTTGTGAAAGACCTAGCAGCCTTTTGGATCTATCTTGGTAAATCTTAATACCAAGTATAAAAGATGCTTCTCCAAGGCCTTTCATGGAAAACTTCTTTAATAGCCATGACTTAACTATCTGAAGAAAATGAATATTGTTTCCTATTAATAATATGTCATCGACATATAATACAAGGAAAATGATCGCACTCGCACTAGCCTTCTTATATACATAGGGCTCACTAGCGTTTGATACAAAATTGATTTCTTGGATTGTCTCGTTGAACTTAATATTACAACTCCTCAATGCTTGCTTAAGTCCATAAATTGACTTCTGCAACTTGCATACCTTAGAGGCATCCTCGGATGCAAAACCTTTGGGATGTGCCATAAATACATCATTGTCCAGATTCCCATTAAGGAATGTTGTCTTCACATCCATCTGCCAAATCTCATAATCGTAATGAGAGGCGATGGCAAGGAGTATCATGATAGACCTCTAGCAACTGGTGAAAAGGTCTCATCATAGTTAATGCTTTCTTTTTTACTATACCCTTTTGCAACCAGCCTTGCTTTATAGGTAACTATGTTACCGTCCATGTTAATTTTCTTCTTGAAAAACCACTTGCATCTTATGGGCTTAATCCCACTTGGAGCATCAATCAAGCTCCAGACTTGATTTTCAAACATAGAGTCCATCTTTGATCTCATGGATGAAAACCATTTATCATATTTTGAGCCTTCCATTACTTCCTTGTAAGTCTTAGGCTCATCATCTTGCTTAAGAAAGAGATGTCTATCATCAGTGATGAGAAACCCGTATCGCTCGGGAGCGATTGAAGCCCGACCTGACCTACGCAATGTTGCTGTTATAATAGGTTATTCCATGCTAACACTATCTTGTGTCACAGGTTTAGGTATAATCAGTTGATTGTCTGTTTGATCTTCTAAGGTCCATTTCCCTCTTTACAAGCCTCCTACTGTTCCGCAATCCCTGCATAGAAGTACATATATGAGCATCACAACCACTATCTAATGCCCAAGTAGACTCATAGGGAACTATAGAGAAACTCTCTATCATGAACATACCTGAAGTAGATGCTTGACTTAGCTTCTTCTTCATTTGTTCAAAAATCTGAACCTTGCAATCCTTCTTCTAGTGGCCGGCCTTGCCACAACGGAAGCAGACATTTGCAGTTCCCTTTATTTTTCTTCTTCTTATTGATTTTCTTCTTGGCACTCAAACTTTTCAATACAGGACTCACCCTTGGAAGGCTTGGTTTTCTCAACAAAAACTAAAGCTTTGGGATCCTTGTGTGCGGCCGACACGGAGCGGTGGGCCTAGAGCACGCGAGATGAGAGGCGCGGTCCACCAGGGTGTTTGAAAAAGAAAGTGACAGGTTTGGAACCCGGGAAAAAATGTTGAAAGAGAAAAAGGCGAAAATGTAGAAAAAGTAATAAATCATCCACAAAGCGGAAAAATAAATCATCCACAAAATAGTAAGTAAATGCGGAAAATAAAAATTACAAGGCTTTCAAAAATCGGGGGATGCAACCGCCCGCTACCCTATTAATTACATTTTTCGTAAAAATATATGCAATACCCAAAGGAAAATAAATCCTAAGCATACATCTAACCTGCATCCACAAAGGTTAGCACGAAATATGGCACATATGTTCGATTTTGAATTTAGTGAGGCCCGTGTGGCCTAAAACAAATCAATCGCGATAAAATGTTTGTTATTTAAATAAAACCATTTGTTTTATTAGCACATTGGTTACTCATTTTAATTAATGAAATTGCTCGCATGGCAAAAGGTGAGGTCTGTTATCCGGGAATATATTCTATTCCCTTCGTGAGGGTATTCTAATACGAAAAAAAATAAAAAAAATAAATAAATAAAAGAAATAAAAGAAGAAGAAGAGAATTACAACATTATTTACAATAAAAAGGAATAAAAATGATTCCTATGTCAACAAATAAAGATCAGAAGGAGAAGAAGAAGAAGATTGAAAGTAGATAAAAAGCACGAAATTCGCAACTCTAGGAACTCAGAGGCTTACCCTTGCGGTATGAATCCACTTCGGCGTATTCGTTCGGCCATCGGAAGTCCTCCTCGTCCTTTAGTTTAGGTGAATTTGTTGATGTAAAAGTCCAAAGATCTTCGTTTAATTCTTGGAATTTTAGTGTAATTTAATTGGAAAAATAATTGTTTGGTTGGAAAAATAAAGTGTTTATTTATCCAAAAGATAATAAGACTCGGGTTCTAAATTTATTTTAGACCCGAGAATATCTAAGGTTTTAAGAAGAAAAGATGAAGAAGTTTGATTAAAAGATGAAGAAATTTGGGATCCAAAAGTGTTTTGGATCTGAGAAAAAAAGTTAGAAGAAAAGAAAAATCTTTGTTGTATTTTTTTTTATCCGAAGAGAATAATTTTTTTTTCTGAATTTTCTAGCCCTGTGTACTGAAAAAGACCCGCCTATTTATAGAAAAAAGTCCCGAAAAATAAAAAATAGGAAAAAGTCTGGCGAGGCCTCGCCAGCATCTTGGCGAGGGAAGCCTCGTTAATGGGCTTGGCGAACTTGCCAGAAGGTCTGGCAAGTTCGCCAAGCAACCTGGCGAGGCTCGCTAAGTTCTAGCGAGCCTCGCCAGAATCTTGGCAAGCTCGCCAGGGTTCTGGCGAGGCTCTCCAGAATCCTCGCAAGTTCACCAGGGTTTTGGCGAGGCTCGCCAGAATCCTGGCGAGCTCGCCAGGGTTCTGGCGAGGCTCGCTGGAAACCTAGCAAGCCTCACCGGGTTCTGGTGAGGTGTCGCTGGCGAGACTTGCCAAGCCCTTGGCGAGGTTGGCCAGCCCTTTGGCGAGCCGCGCCTTGCCAAGTATAGGCGAGGGGGGTTCCGGATCCGGCTTCCAATTATGTTTTCAAATTTTTTTGTGTATTTTTATATATTTTTTTAGTTAATTTTCTGAATTAAAGTTCTTTTAAATTTAGAGACGAGGAGAACTCCCAAATGAAGATCATTGGAAGGTCGAAAATCGTGTGATTCGTGGATAATTTTCCCGAAAAACCGTCATCATTGAACGTGCAAGCTGGTACAAAATCCCGTGCTCTAAATCCTTTTGAATCTTAGGCTCTACAGTTTTCAGCATGTTGACTAACTCGAGCAACGTGGCATCGATTTTGTTCAAGTAATAATTAGTCATAAATTGTGAATAAATATCAATCAATGAAGAAAGAATCAGATCCACACATAATTCGTGACCTATCACAAAACTCAGTTGGGTCAGCTTCTCCATATAACCCAATAGTTTAAGAGATGCTGTGGTGCTGAAGTGCCAGCCTGCATCTTCGTTCCGAATAGGAATCTTGACGTATCATATCTCTCAGATCTGGCCATCTCTTAAAAGAGCTCATGAAGATGGAGAATCATGGTGTCTAGATCCATACTCTCATGCTATTTCTGAAGCTCAGAATTCATTGTGGCCAGCTTTATACATACTACTATTTCATGATCCTTTCTATGCTTCTCCCATGCCTCATGTTCATTGGCATCGATCTCAGCATCAGGCTCATCAGGGAGGGGCTCATCTAAAACATAAGCTATCCTTTGGGATCTGAGGACTATCCTCACTACCTTGAACTAATCAGTAAAGTTCGGACCATCTAATTTGTTGTCAAGAATTGAGCGAAAGTTTATATCCGGATTCCTTGTTCAACCTAGATATAAGATAGAACTTGTTTAGACATTAGTATATGTACATGCATTTAATATAAGGTCTTTAATTAAATACATAATTTCTATTATTTTTCTTGACATTTGAATAGCTCTTTCTATTCAAATTCGAGAATTTTGGTCTAAAAATTTTCCTCAGTAGGTAGCATTCATTATGACTCCCACTATCGCAGGTCAAGCCATAACAAGATAACCATGGTTGGAACCCATCCATTTACATCTCTTGCAATTGCAAAACCATTCGAGTTCTCTGTCTCGAGACGTGCGTACCCAATTGTACGACTACTCAAATGTGTCTCAAACTCGGCATTAGCTCCAATAATATAAACAACTGACCCTCCTTGGTTAACGTATTAACCTCATCTAGTCTCATGACTAAACACATGTTAAAGGAAGGCATATTGTACATGTTCTTACATCCGTTAATAAGGTTTGTATCACGACTTATGACGGGAAGACATTTTACCTCCTTAATATTATTATAGGGATTTCATTGGTGCCACTGGTCTCACCCTAGTCTAGATTTTATATGATGGATATGATTATGAAATAATAATTCCAGGCTATTTGGAATTATTAACTCTAAGGGAACATGCTCTGAATGGTGTATCATAATCATTCGTTTATGCAAAGACTCCACAGCATGCAAAACAAACAAGGTCCATGTTTTAAGTTCTTGCACCTATGTCTATATGTTTTAATTTAACAATTTAAACCACATTTGTAAAACCATATGCAAAATCTAATTCCCATACTAGAAATCAACTAAGTCATATAAATCCCTCGGGTATTCATAAATCAAATATCGATGGTGATTTCTAGGTATGAGATGCCCCCTTAAAGTGAATGAGCAACCATATCCATTCCTTACCAAAATCATCACATGCACTTTGATTCATAATACCATGGATAATTATGATTTAAAGATTTTGTTCTTTAATTAAGTGAAGTACAGGATGACCCTCAATTAAAGCATTTACCACGTGTGGTAAAACATTGCTAATTTTATATGATAATCACCTAGACTAAGTTTGAGCAAAACCTTAATATAGTTATCACATCATTTTCTATAACAGGAATTGAACAATTAGTAATGCATATCATACTTTAATCAATTCATAGAAAATCACATTTCAACATGTTATAATCAATAATGCATAGCATAAGGCCAGCTCTAATACCACTGTTGGTTAATCAAGATAGTAATTGAACATGCAATCGTAGCAAGGCGTAATTTAAAATTAATCTAAGGATATACGAAGCATGCCATGATTGATATAATCTATGTTAAAACGTTCTATAGATGCTTTTAAGTTTATAAAACATATAAAAGAAATCTAGCATCTAAAGATTAAAGCATTACCAGTTGATGTGTGCTTAATCTCTCTTTTGGTAGCTGTGTTCCCTTTAAGTAATTTCGATAACACAAGCTTCAAAACTAGGAGAGCTTCTATGAATTGTTCCACAAGGATCTTCACTGACCAAAACCTTGAAGATGTAGAACCTGTCAATTGATAGCAACTGCTAGACTACTTGAAAATCAACCTAAAAATAAAACCTTGAAAGCTCAATTAAACTTAGAGCCTTCTAAAAAAACTCTTCAATTTGTTAGGAGAAACTTGTGAAGGATCTCGCACAACAAAAGAAGAGGAGAGTAAAATTCAGAGAGAAAATTAGCTTTTAACCTTTTCTAGTACGTAAATAATGATAGGCCAGAAGCCTATTTATAGTGAAAAATGGGGGAGTGTTAGACTCCCCCTCTAAATCTACATGGGATAGGTTAAATCATATGCCATGTAGGTGGGTCAGCCACGCGAGTAGGGTAATCTACAAGCTGACCCACAGGTTGCTTAAGGGAAGCCCTAATAGGCTTCCATCACAAGCATGGGCTTGCGGCAAGCGCACTACAAGCATGCGGCTACAAGTCCGCGCAAGCATTGTAAACCATAGCGCTTGTAACCTACTAGCGCACGAGCTTACCCGCGTGCTTTTTAGCTCACGGGACAGCCGTACAAACCCCACCTAGTACAAACATGTTCTTTTCGGGGCCCACTCGCAATGGGAAATTCCCTTGCTCACTCTGACTATTTTTCCCTATCTTTTCATTATTTCTTTTAATTATTAATTTGGTACATCCAATTAATAATTCTTCTCACTGATTTCACAACTTGTATTTTCGGTATAGACCTAGTCCATAGGTTCTTTACATGGTCCGATAAAGACCCAAAGTGTGAGACCTCATAGGATCCCAAAGTATAGAGCCGCTAGAGGTTAACCTAAACTTGGCTTCCCATCTGAGAACCTTTAGGCTCACTGTTCTAGATTGATATAGAACTCGATAGCTCTAGACGATCAAATGGGCTTTCTAGCAAAGGCATAGGATCCCCCAATACTTGGAGCGTCACGTGCCTGTGACTTGATTCGGTTCTGCAGTAGTAACCAATACAATACACTCCTTCCATCAGGTTAAGTACCATCCAATTTATTGAGCTTGAATTAAGTGTTAACTCATGTAATAGCCATAGCTATTCTGGAATTAGACTTGTTCACGAAGAACACCACTTAGCCATTAGTTATCTTGTTTAACTTGAAACCTGTTCAATCAATCTTATACTATGATAAGAGGTTTATGAGTGTGTCATTTCAACAAGGGGCCCTAAGGTACATCTCCCGTTATATTGCTATATTAGGAGTGATGGATCCCATCTTGACTATACAGCTTACCAACATGTGATCATTGCTATACACGAAATCGCCCATGTCATCCTAATCGCCAGGGTATGAATAAATATGACCCAAAGTATAGCAACTCCTATATAATGTAACAAGTATCTTAGATCTGAGGATAATTGTACTACTACAACAATATGACATGACACCAACACATGGATATAGTAATTTTTGAGTGTTTATCTTATAACGGTCTCCAATGTATTACCCAAATACATTCATGTGTTAATTCATGGTACCACCTTCAGCTCGTGAGATCGGCTGCTTGGATCTAATCTAAGGAGTAAGCCTACACATGCTAGTCTGTCCATTACATTGATGTCTAATCTCAATGAAACTATGACTAGGGATATTTAGACTACTCATAGTAACACTTATATGTATTTCTCACACCACACAGCTCCCACTATGTCCATGCATTTTTACGCTATGAAATAATCCCAAAAATCCAAAAAAAGTAAATAAAATTAAGAACCGAAGAATTTGAAATTTGTTCTTGATTTTTGGGTTGTTTATACATTATCCATACCTATACTATACTAACATATGTTCCAAGGTTATTTTGAGTGTTAGGTATTTCAAGTTTGATGTTAGTGCATAGTTCGAAAAAAGTATTTCGAGTATGACCACATGTTGAGAGTGTGAGCGTTTTCGCCCAACATTTAGCATTTGGCAAGGATGAGTTATGAGTAACATTCAAAAGCAACATTCCAAGTAAGTTTTGTTATATATTTCAATGCAATATGAATTAGTTTATGTTATATAGTTTTAGTTTACTGCTACCAATAAGTTTAAGTGGAGTAATATCTAGTAGTATTCTTACTATGAGTTTTATATGTTATTCTCAAACAAGTCCTATAAGTATTGAGTGTGTTTAAAGTGTTGGGAAACTATACTTGAGAGAAGGTAATATTCGAGTAAGAATATAACACTTATATGAAGACGCAATTCGGTTGACCCTAAATTAAGAGCAAAGGTATGCAACTAGACTATATAAATTGCACATTACTAATTTGTGGGAAATTTCGAACCTTTACTTGAATCTTATGCAACGTGGGAATGTGATGCTCACTACAATAGTCTTTCACCAAATGAGGAATGAACTTGAATACTATTTTATACGATTCTATTGTGTTTACCTTGAGGACAAGGTAAAAGATAAGTGTGGGGGTGTGATAAGTGTATAATTAAACTTATAATCATGATATTTTCAATCATTAAACACTATGGTTTAAGTCATTTTATACTTCATATAAAAGATTTCACATGGTATGTAGTTGTTTTTTATGGTAACGTAGGTACTCGGTAAATCTTAGAAGTAAAATGAACAAAAGTGGAATTCTATGTAAAAGAGTGAAAAAGGTGCAAAAAGATGCATGGAACTTAAGGAATTGGCAAAGGATCGAAGATGTTAAAGATCGGTAGAAATCGTAAAGAGGAATCATGTGAAAAAGGCATGTCATGATCATGACACATATATTGCGGTCGTGACTTGTTAACATTCACAATAGAAAGTTACCAACCAAGTATTCACGGTCATGACATAGATTAGCAGTCACAACCTTGAGAGTTTTTTGGTTAACTCTTCTCTTCTTTCAACAACCAGATAAGAACAATCAACTGCCATCGACTACCAACTGAAAAGACACCTTTTGGAATTCAACCATTCATGAAAATATACCTTTCTATTGTGGATGAGGATGAATCTTTGCATCCAATCAAAATGAAGTGATGCAACTCTTTGCTAATGGACACGACTCTTCATTTGGATAGACGCAACCCTTCACACTCTATTAATAGGCTCTTAAGTTAACCAATTTCATGGAAATTGAGAGTGGATTGAAATTTGGTGATACATGTTAGATGTTTATGCGTAGATAGAGAGTAGAAAATATATAGATTTGGCTACATTCAAAGTCTTAGCGAGAAAAATGTATAAGTGATTCTGTTCCTATTTTGATCACTATATTTCTACACAAATTCAAGCATTTGTTCTATGAGTGTAATTGCAATGCAATTATCAATAAAAGTTTTTGTTCTTCAACATTCTTTAATTCGAGATTCACAAAGAATAGCATCCTAGCGGAGGTTCTGTACTAGTAGAGACCGGATTCAAAGTAGATGCAGGAATTGCGGGAATTGATGACTTCCATTAAAGAGTGGATACGGTTTGATCAACTTTAGCTTTCACTTGCATACCTTACAACTTTACTTTGTAATCCGCTTATACTTTCTATTTCGAAGTTTATGATATGTCTATGTGTCAAAACGAGTATTAATCAAGTTATATGCTTTTGAGTTAACTTTAAGAGTGATTTCAAGGTTACCAAGATTGTGTATAGTCACTGGATCTATGATTATAACATTGTTTAGTGAGCCAACATATTTGGAGTCGTAAGTTGCTAAATATGGCTATGTGAGAGTGACCTGTACTAAGCAGAGTAATATTGTTATCCAAGTTCTTAGAAGTGTAATAATTCATTTACCCTAGACTTAGAAAAGTCATTTCATGTGTTGATCTACAGTGAATTATTGAATTTTAGGGCGTCTAGAATCTTATTTGTTGAAGTTATCTAGTGTACGAAATATTCTTAATGATTTTGCATGTTTTTCTCTATTAAACTTGTTCGTAAGAATATCTCTAAATTTTACATCTTCTCTAATCTATTCATAAATCTATCCATTCATCCGTCTATCATCCAAACCTCTCCAATATAAATTCCATATTTTCATTTACCCCGTAACTCTTATTGGTCTTTAGAACTAGTTCCTTCCCTGTGGGATCGAAATCTTTTAAAACTACATCGAAACTATATACTAGCAGTGGTCACCATTTTTCTATTTTGATAAGCTGTACTAATAACAACTGTTCATATTTTGAACTTTTAACTTATCGGTAGAAGAGTGGGGAACAAGGTTTTTGGCTCCATCTCCGAATATATCCCTCAAAATAAATAGAGTCAAAAACCTTGTGATCAAGTTTTTGGCGCCTTTGCCGGGGATAAGCCTTCCGGAACTAGTATAGCCAAAATCTTGCGATTAAGTTTTTGGCGCCGTTACTAGGAAGGCAAGTGCGTTCTAGAGATCAAATACTGGGAGACTATGGTACTAAGTCTAAAAATTGAAGAAATAGAACAATTAAAGTTCACTGTCTTGAATATGTATCACGCTAGTGAAGTTAAAGAGCAACACCTTCTGTTCCTGTTTTGTAGGAAATCACGATCGTGACACGGGCCCCAGATTCTCCTTCACAATAAATGGGTTTACTCTTTTCTTTTATTTTTCATATTTTTAGACTAGTTGTTTGTTTTCAGATTTTCAAAGTTAAAGTCTTCCACAATGAGGACATTGTGCTCTCTAGTGTGGGGTGCGATTTGTAAAAAATCCCAAAAATACAAAAAAATTAAATAAAATTAAGAACCGAAGAATTTGAAAATTTTTCTTCATTTTTTTGTTGTTTATACATTATCCATGCCTATACTATACTAACATATGTTCCAAGGTTATTTTGAGTGTTTGGTATTTCAAGTTTGATATTAGTTCATATTTCGAACAAAGTGTTTCGAGTATGACCACACACTGAGAGTGTGAGAGTTTTCGCATGACATTTAGCATTTGGCAAGGATGAGATGCGAGTAACATTCAAAAGAAACATTTCAAGTAAGTTTCGATATATATTTCAATGCAACATGAATTAGTATAAGTTATATAGTTTTAGTTTAATGCTACCAATAAGTTTAAGTGGAGTAATATCTAGTAGTGTTCTTAATATGAGTTTAATATCCTATACACAAATAAGTCCTATAAGTATTGAGTGTCTTTAAATTGTTGGGAAACTATAGCAATAATACTTTGAAAGTGACCAATAAAGGATGAGGGTATTAAGAGAGAAAAGTCAAAAGAAAGAGAGGATAACCAATGAGTTATGCAAAAGATTAGGAATGGTACGGAGCAGAAACTACAACAATTCAATGAGTGAAAAAAGAAAAAGAAAGCATAGCATGAAAAATGGGTGCAAAATACAAAGTACTTCAAAAAAAACATATGATTAAAAGAAAAAAAATGAGAGAAAGTGGTATGGAGCATAAAATGCAACCACTAAAAAAGGGGAGAGTGGTATGGAGCATTAAATACTACCACTAAGAGTGTTTTTAACATCCTAGGTTACCTAAAAATACCTTGAGGTCAAACCTTCCAAAGTGTGCTCCCTTTGCCTTGATACTTTATACTATACTTGAGAGAAGGTAAGATTGGAGTAAGCATATAACACTTATATGAAGACATAATTCAGTTAACCCTCCATTAAGAGCAAAGGTATGCAACTAGACTATATAAATTGCACATTACTAACTTGTGGGAAATTTCGAACCTTTACTTGAATCTTATGCAACGTGGGAATGTGATGCTCGCTTAAATTGTCTTTTGCCAAATGAGGTATGAACATGAATACTAATTTATGCAATTCTATTTTGTTTACCTTAAGGATAAGGCAAAAGTTAAGTGTGGGGGTGTGATAAGTGTATAATTACACTTATAATCATGATATTTTCAATCATTAAACACTATGGTTTAAGTCATTTTATACTTCATATAAAAGATTTCATGTGGTTTGTAGTTGTTTTTATGCAAATGCAGGTACTAGGTAAATCTCGGAAGTAAAATGAACAAAAGTGAAATTCTATGCAAAAAGAGTGAAAAAGGTGCAAAAAGATGCGTGGAACTTAAGGAATTGGCAAAGGATCGAAGATGTCAAAGATCGGTAGAAATCGCAAAGAGGAATCATGTGAAAAAGGCATGTCACGATCATGACACATATATGCGGTCATGACTTGTTAACATTCACAACACAAAGTTGCCTACCAAGTATTCATAGTCGTGACATACATTCATGGTCCCGCCCTTTACTATTTTTTGGTCAACTCTTCTCTTCTTTCAATTGCTGGATAAGAACTATCAATAGCCATCAACCGCCATCAACTACCAACCAAAAAGACACCTTTTTGAAGTCAACCAATCATGAAAAGGTGCCTTTCCATTGTGGATGAGGATGAATCTTTGCATCCAATCAAAATGAAGTGATGCAACTCTTCACCAATGGACACGACTCTTCATTTGGATAGACGCAACCCTTCACACTCTATAAATAGGCTCCTAACTCAACCAATTTCATGGTAATTAAGAGTGGATTGATATTTGGTGATACAAGTTAGACATGTATGCATAGATAGAGAGTAGAAATTATATAGATTTCGCTATGTTCAAAGTCTTAGCGAGAAAAATGTATAAGTGATTCGATTCCTATTTCGATCACTATATTTCTACACAAATTCAAGTGTTTGTTGTATGAGTGTAATTGAAAAGCACTTATCAATAAAATTTTTCATTCTTCAACATTCTTTTATTCGAGATTCACAAAGAATAGCATCCTAGCGGATTAAAAGTAGATGCAGGAATTGCAAGAATTGACGACTCCCATTAAAGAGTGGATATGGGTTGATCAACTTTAGCTTTCACTTGCATACCTTACAACTTTACTTTTTTTCTGCTTATACTTTCTATTTCGAAGTTTATGATATGTCTATGTGTTATAATGAGTAATTTGTTTTGCGTCATTTATATTAATCAAGTTATATGCTTTCGAGTTAACTTTAAAAGTGATTTTGGGTTTAACAAGATTGTGTATATTCACTGGATTTGTGATTATAATGCTTTTTAGTGAGCCAATAGTTTTGGAGTGGTAACTTGCTAAATATAGCTATGTGAGAGCGACCCGTACTAAGCATAGTAATATTGTTATCCAGGTTCTTATAAGTGTCATAATTCGTTTACCCTAAACTTAGAAAGTCATCTCATGTGTTGCTCTGTGGTGAATTATTGAATATTTGGGTGTTTAGAATCTCATTTGTTGAAGTTATCTAGTGTACGAAATATTCTTGATGATTTTGCATGTTTTTCTCTGTTAAACTTGTTCGTAGGAATATCTCTATATTTTACATCTTCTCCAATCTATTCATACATCTATCCATTCATCCGTCTATCATCCAAACCTCTCCAATATAAATTTCATATTTTCATTTACTCTGTAACTCTTATTAGTCTTTAGAACTAGTTCATTCCTTGTGGGATCGATATCTTTAAAAACTACATCGAAACTATGTACTTGGCATGGTCACCATTTTTTTATTTTGATAAGCGGTACTGACAACACATGTTCGTATTTTGAACTTTTAACTTATTGGTAGAAGAGTGGGGAATAAGGTTTTTGGCTTCATCTTCGTATATAACCCTCAAAATAAATAGAGTCAAAAACCTTAAGATCAAGAGTGCAAAGCCATATTTCTAAGGAATGGTAAGGTTGCGAATTCTTCTAACCCAATGACTTTTTATGTTAGTGGAAATGTAAGGAATGTTGAAGAGGAGGTAGATTTAACAAAGTTGCTAAAGACCTCCCAGATGCAGGAGAAAGAGAAGACCTCGATCGAGGTAAATGTAAAGGGATCCATAGAAATCAAAGACAAGACCTTGGAACCAAGGCCCAAGGAGGTATCCAAGTATCAGCCAAAGATCTCATTCTCACAAAAAGCTAAGCAACATGATATTTCCAAACACTTTGACAAGTTTTCAGAGGTCTTCAAGAAACTACATATCAACATACCATTTGTAGAAGCCCTCGCTCAGATGCTGATGTATGTGAAATTCTTGAAGGAGCTTTTCTTGAACAAAACAAAGCTAGAGAATGTGGATATGGTTCAACTCAATAGGGATTGTTCTTTGATTTTGCAAAGCATAAGGCGTCCACCTACCAAACTAAAAGATCCAAGGAGTTTTTCTATCCTTTATTCTATTAGAAACCTTGATATAGAAAATGTTTTATGTTACTTAGGAGCTAGTATTAATATGATGCCCTATTATGTTCATAAAAAGTTAGGCTTAGGAGACCCCCAACCAACTAGGTTTTCAATTCATCTTGCGGATAGAACCATAAGGTACCCTAGGGGAATGGTAGAGGATGTCTTAGTGAAGGTGGGTAAGTTTGTTCTTTTGGTGAACTTTATTGTTATGGACATGGATGAAGACATGCATGTTCCCATCATTTTAGGAAGCCCTTTCTTGGCTATTGGAAGGGCTTGGATAGATGTAACAAATGGTAAATTGATTTTGAAAATCCATGATGAGGAATTTGTATTTAAAATGAAAGAAGCTTTAAAGTTACCTCCTTCCTCTAATGAGTGCTATTTCGTGGATACTAATAATGGCCATTTAAATCCATACATTTTTGCAAGAACTATATTTTCAAGACCTTGATAATGAAGATGAAATCTTAGAGAAGCAAGTAGAAGCAAAAATAGGTTATCAGGCTATTGTTAGAGCTAGGGTCGACATTGAACCCCTTGAAGACCTTCTTAAGTCTAAAAATTCAGACCTCAAAGACCTTCAACAAGCCCTTAATTTAAAGCTTTTACGTGAACACCTTGAATATGCCTTCCTAGACCCGCCACAAGACATTCCTGTTATAATTTCTTTAAAACTCTCACCCAAACAAAAACAAGACCTTCTTTCCATTGTGAAAGCTAGCAAAGAATCCCAAGCTAGGAAAATTTCTGACATTAAGGGTATCATCCCTTCCATTTGTGTACATAATATTTTGATGTAAGAGGATCACAAGCCCTTTATCCAACTCTAAAGGAGGCTGAATCTCAACATGAAGGAAGTTGTCAAGAAAGAGGTAATCAAACTTCTTGATGCTGGAATTGTCTACCCCATATTTGATAGTATTTGGACAGGTCCAATTCAAGTAGTGCCTAAGAAGGGAGGGATGGCTGGTGTTCAAAGTGAGAAGGGAGGCCTTGTACCAACCAAAACTATCGTAGGTTGGAGGGTTTGTATTAATTATAGAAAGGTGAATGAAGCAAAAAGGATCACTTTCCTCAGCCCTTCATGAATCGAATGCTAGAAAGGCCTTGTGGCTATAAGTTTTATTATTTTCTATATGGTTATTCTAGTTAAAACCAAATAGTTATCCACCCCAATGAAAAGGGAAAACCACATTCACCTGCTCATATGGAACCTTTTCTTATAGAAGAATGCCCTTTGGTTTGTGTAATGCCCTTTCTACATAACAAAGGTGCATGATGGCTATTTTTCATGATATGGTGGAGAGGACTACGGAGATCTTTATGGATGACTTTTCTATTTATAGGAAGACCTTCGATAACTGTTTGCACAATTTGGAGGAGTTCTTGATCAGGAGTATTAAGACTACATTAGTTCTCAATTGGGAAAAATGCCACTTCATGGTGATTGAAGGAATTGTTCTTGAACACAAAGTTTTATAGAAGGGCTTCGAAGTGGACAAAGAAAAGATAGACATCATTCAAAACCTGACTCCACTAACATCAGCGAAGGAAGTGAGAGGCATTTTAGGCCATGCAGATTTCTATCGAAGATTCATAAAGACTTCTAAAAAATTGCTCGACCTTCAACATCATTTCTTCACAAGGATGTTGAATTCAAATTTGGAGAAGAGTGCATGAAGGCCTTTGAGGAACTCAAAAGTAGATTAGGGAACCATCCTATTCTTATTTCTCCTTATTAGATAAAGCCCTTTAAGCTAATGTGTGATGCTAGTGATGCTAGCATTAGAGCGATCTTGGGATACAGAGAGGACAAACACTTCAAGCCAATCTATTACGATAACAAAATCTTGAATGAGGCACAACAAAATTAAACCACCATAGAGAAGGAGTTGCTGGTAGTAGTCTATGCATTTATTTGGTCCTCTCCAAGGTCACTGTCATCATAAATCATGCTAACTTAAAGTACTTGTTTGCAAAGAAGGATGTAAAACCTAGGTTGATTCATTGGCTTCTCCTTTTACAAGAGTTTGATTGGAGATCAAAGATAAGAAGGGATGTGAAAATGTTGTTGTTGACCACCAATCAAGAATTCCTGGAGAAGACCTTGACTCTTAGAAAATCATCATAGAGACCTGCCCTGATGAAAGGCTTTATGCTGTAAACTCTACTCCTTAGTATGTTGATATAGCTTATTATCTTGCATGTAATATAACCCTAAAGTGTTTGACATATGCTCAAAAGAAGAAATTTATTACCAATGTCAAATACTAATTCTGGGAGGAACCCTTCTTGTTCAAGTTGTGTGCAGATCAAATTATAAGAAGATGTGTACAAAAAGAGGAAAACCAAAAGATATGGCAAATATTCCATTCAGCTGAGGTAGGAGGTCACTTTGGAGCCACAAGGACTGCATCCAAGGTCTAGGAGAGTGGTTTTCTATTGGCCTACAATTTTCAAAGATGCTAACATATTTGTATCTCATTGAAATGAATGTTAACGAGTAGGAAATATTTCTTCCAAGAACTCTATGCCCTTAACTTATGTTGTAGTTTGTGAAATATTTGATGTATGGGGCATAGACTTTATGGGCCCTTTTCTTAGCTCTTATGGAAATAGGTACATCCTTTTGGCTATGGACTATGTGAGCAAGTGGGTTGAAGCAATTGCATGCCCCACAAATGATGCTAAGGTGGTAGTCAGATTTCTGAAGAAGATCTTCACCAGGTTTGGTTATCCCCGTGCTATCATTAATGACTAAGGTACATAATTCTGTAACACTCGATTTCAAGAAATTGTTATCTAAGTATGGAGTAACATATAGAGTTACAACCCCATACCACCCTCAAACTAGTGGTCAGGTCGAGATCTCTAATAGAGAGATAAAAAGAATTTTGGAGAAAACTAGGTATTGTTCTAAGAAGGATTGGATAAACAAGTTAGATCATGCTTTATGGGCCTATAGAACTGCATATAAGACTCTTATTGCCCAAGGCCTTGTGGGCACTAACTTTCTGAACATTAATAAGGAAAAGATAAGGCAGGTAAGAAAGCTCCAACTTAATGAACTTGAAGAGTTTAGGTTGTTTATTTTTGAAAAAGCAATGAATTATAAGGAAAAGACCAAGGCTTGGCATGGTAAAAGAATCCTGGAAAAGGAATTTTTTGTTGGATAAAAAGTCTTGTTGTCTAATTCTCGTTTGAGACTTTTTTCAGGGAAGCTTAAGATAAGATGGACAAGTCCATACACAATTGACAAGGTCTTCTCCAATGGAGAAGTGGAGATCTCTAACTCTAAAAGGATGTCTTTAGTGTCAATGGACAAAAGCTGAAGCCATGTCTATCTATAGAGACTACATAGAGTGCAAAGGAGGTCTTCTTTCTCAAGCACCCTTGACAAGACCTTGACTACTGGTGCTAGCTTCATACACCAAATGAAGCAAACAATTTTGAAAAGCCAGCATGAAGCTCTTCCTGGTCTAAGTTTAAGACTTTTTAAATATTCAAGTATGGGAAAGGGCTTGATAGTATCCTTTAGCTTAGCAGTATCTTTTGATGCATTTACACTTAAGAAATTTTGAGAAAATTGCATTTTTGTTTGTTTTTGTTCTCTCTCTTGCTGGTTAATCAAGACAGCAATTGAACATGCAATGTTGCAAGGTAGAATTTCAAAAAACTTAAAATTAACCCTAAAGGAACTCCTAAGAATGCCATGATTGATATAATCTAAGTTGAAACATTCCATAGATGCCAACAAGTTCATAAAACTCATAAAAGAAACCTAGCATCTATGTTAAAGACATTGCTAGTTGATGCATGCTTCTCTCTTTGGATGCGGCATTCCCTTAGAGCAATTCGGTAGAACTCTATAGGCACTAGCCTCTAAACTAGGATAGCCTCAATGATTGATCCACACAGATCTTCACTGACCAAAACCTCTGTTCAGTAGAACCCGTTGGTAGACAGCAGTTGCTAGACTGCTCGAAGACCAATCTGAAAATATTAACTAAGAAGGTTCACTTCAAAATAGAAAGAGACTTACAAAATTCTTTGTCACTTGGAGAAACTCATGGAGATCGCAAAATCTCATGAAGAAAACATTTCGAACTCAAAGAGAAAAGCTGAGCTGAAGTACTGAAGAAAGGAGAATGGGAGGCCTATTTATAGGAGGAGGGGAGTCAAAAACTCTCCTCAAAAAGCAATGTGGGATGGGAAAAATCCCATCCCACATGCAGGTTGGCATGCGGAGTCTGGCTTTGCATGAGCTAACCCACTCGCACAGCCCTTGTAGGCGACCTGTGCATCACCTGCAAGGCAAGCCCTAATGGGCTTACAAGCATGCCAAGTGGGCTTGCTGCTCATTAGCATGCGTGGGCTTAGCTCATGCACTAGTAGCCCGTGAGCTTTCTAGCTCGAGCGGGGAAGCCACGTAGGTCCCACTCCGAACAAACTCGTATTCTTTGGGGCCCACTAGTAACATGAAAAATTCCCTTATTATGCTCTGTGTAATTTTCCTAATTTTATCCTTTAATCATTTTAATTATTAATCTGATCCAACCAATTACTAAATCTTTCAACAAATTTGACAACCTAAATATTCCTAGCATAGACCCAGTCTATAGTTTCTTTACTTAGTCTGATAAAAACCCAAAGTGTGTGACGTCATAGGATCCCAAAGTATAGAGCCGCTAGAGGTTAACCTAAACTAGGCTTCCCATCCAGGAACAGGCTTAGTGTTCTAGTCTGATGTGGAACCTGATAACTCTAGACGATCCAATGGGCTTTCTAGCAAAGGCGTATGATCCCTCGACACTCGGAACGTCACATACCTGTGACTTGATCCGGTTCTACAATAGTAATGAATACAATACACTCCTTTCATTAGGTTAAGTACCATCCAATTTATTGACCTTGGATTAAGTGTTAGCCCATATAATAGCCGTAGCTATCCTGAATTAGACTTGTTCATGAAGAACACCACTCGCCATAATATATCAAGATTGAATAAACACCCATTCTATCAATCTTATACTCTGATTAGAGGTTTATCAATGTGTCTCTTCAATAAGAGGCCCTAAGGTATATCTCCTATTATATCACTATATCAGGAGCGATGGATCCCATCTTGACTACTCGGCTTACCAACATGTGATCATCACTATACCCTAAATCACACATATCATCCTGACCGCCAGGGTATGAATAAGTATGACCCAAAGTATGGTAACTCCTACATAAGGTAACCAATATCTCAAGTCTAAGGATACTTGTACTACTACTGCAATAAGACATGACACCAACACATGGATATAGTTATTTTTGAGTGTCTGTCATATAGAGGCCTCTAATGTATTACCCGATTACATTCATGTGCTAACTCAAGGTACCACCTTCAGCTTGTGACATCGGCTACTTGGATCTAATATAAGGAGTAAGCCTACACACGCTGGACTGTCCGCTTCATTGATGTCTAGTCTCAATGAAACTATGACCAAGGATATTTAGACTATTCATATTAACACGTATGTGTAGTTCTCACACCACATAGCTCCCACGATATCCTTGCACTTTTACGCTATGAAGTAGTCATGGACTTTATCTTATCAATTCGCATATATAATACCACATATATATGATACCAGTGAGATACATAAATTAAACAAAAGCACTGATAAATAATGATGATGCCTTTATTAATAATAATAATAATAATAATAAAAATAATCTAGAACTATTTGTACATTATAACTAATTAAAATATATCAACCTAATTGCCTCTAAGGCATACATCATGTCTAACATCTCCTACATGAGGAGGCCTCATCCTAGCCTCAACGGGATTAGATGAAGCCTTTCTCCTCCTCCAGGTGAATGATACCATTGAGTTTCCTTTCCTTTTTCCTTCAATAGAAGATCTCCCCTAATTTCCATGCATGTTCATAATATTAATATTTCTTAGAGGATAAAGAAAACTTTAAGTATGGGGATTGTAGGTTGAGAACTTGATAACTTGATTAATTTTGTTGATTTTGATAATTTGTGTTGTAGAATTCAGTTGATTGTGTGATGTTTTTGCTTTTTAAATGGACTACTGTCTTAATGATTAATCTTCCTGATGACAACCTTGATATTTTTGAACTTGTTTACCCAATTTCTTTTCATAATTGGATGTAGTTAATTGCATTTTTATAAATTCAACTTGAAAAGTAGGTTAAAACTGGTTAGTTTTGAGTAAACCTTAGGAAAGCAGCATGTTAGAAAAGGAATTTGAGAACTTTATTTTTGTTAACTTGTTTTAGCATGAAAAATGGTAAAAAATTTTAGTTTTTGCATCAAACTTATAGTAAAGATCAGTAGCAAAATCAAAAAGTGAGGATTTGAGCCTAAAATGAAAATTTTGTTAATGAGAGGACAAGGTCGTGTTGCCTAAGCTAGAACTTGTTATGGTAAATATATAAAATGTTATTTTGTATTAGTCTAGTTGAGTCCACAGCTAAAATCTCATGCTAGAAGATAGAGGCAACTAGGTTTTCCCCCTTTAACTTAAATCAGCCTACCCTTTCATCACCCTTAGAATTCCCCCTTTAAGCCTGAAACCCTTCTTTATTTTAACACATCACTTTGATTCCCCAAACTATCTGTGAATTGTAATAATTGAAAAAGAAAAAGAATAAAAGCAAAAGAACTTAAAAGTAATGAAGTCCTTGTCTGATTTTGAGCAAACAAAGTCTCCATCAAACTGGGAACATCTAACAAAGAACATGAATTCAAACAAAGTCAACCTGCAAAAGTTGATTAGAATAAAGAGTTAAAGAAGTAAAATACAAGGTTGTGTACTTAAAGTTATCAACATAATGAAGTTGAGGTTCCCCAAAGAGTTGAAAATTTTCCAAACATGAAGTCCTTCTTAGCTGAAATCTGCAAAATCAAGAGAATGTTGTTAAGTTCATTTAACCAAAAATTTCCCTTCTATATCCTACTCCAACCCTATCCTACCCTTAAAAGACCTCTTGATATCATGGGCCCTTTTCACCTATCTATGGTGGAAACTAGTCTAATTAACAAGCTTGTGGCTTAATGTAAACCTTGTTGAATGAGAGAAATCCTCCTTAAAATGTAAACGTAAAAATAGTATCACAAGGTCTTTTGGTGTGATGCTATTAGTTTGATTTAAGAATTTCAATTTTTTGCAAGTTGAATGTTTTTTCATAGTTATCAAAGAATATCTTAATTAAAGGTCTCCGCTTCTTTTTCTTAGCCTTTTGCTTCTATTGTTAACTCTTGACTTGCTAGTTTATATATACTTAGTTATCTTGATTGAATGAATTAACTCTTGTAATTGCATAACCTTTTCATGAAATGCTTAAGGGCAAGCAATGTTTAAGTATGTGGATGTTTGATGGGTAGAATTATTGTCATTAAAAGCTTGAATAATCAGGTAAGATTTGAATAAAGTTGAGTAGTTTTTAGAAAGGTCTTCATGGTTTTTGAGGTTTTATGTATGAAGAAGGAGACCTTCTATGTTGAGCTGGAAAGAAGTAAAAA
This sequence comes from Euphorbia schlechtendalii, assembly GCA_949673415.1. NCBI lineage: Eukaryota > Viridiplantae > Streptophyta > Magnoliopsida > Malpighiales > Euphorbiaceae > Euphorbia > Euphorbia schlechtendalii. The sequence continues at coordinate 1,098 of CATIWQ010072581.1, read as the reverse complement.
GAGCTAGGTTGTTGATGACGGAAGCCATTAGAGTGAGGGAAAGCTGTTGATGATATCATGGGAAAGGAGCACTAGTGCAGAAATGGCTTTTGGGGGATGGCTTTTTTTGGCTTTTCCGGACGGTTTTGAACCATCCGCACAAGCCGCGACGCGATTGATAAGCATTAATGCAGACGGTTTCAAACTGTCCGGAATAAGGAGCATTGCGAACGGTTCTTTTAAAGAAACCATCCGAAATTCTATTTAAAAAACGTTTTGGTTTGGTTTAGAGCAATACGGACGGTTCTATTAAAAGAACCATCCAGAATGTTATTTAAAAAACGTATTGCTCCGGTTTAGAGCAATACAGATGCTTCCATTAAAAGAACCGTCCGAAATGTTGAGGCAATAGGGATGGTTCTTTTGAGAGAACCGTCCTAAATGCCCTTTTTTGAAAAGAAAAATTGTTTAACTTCATTTAAGAGCTACGTAAATTTGATTGAAGGGAGCCTTGTACATTAGCTGTGTACTGAATAAAACAATTCATTGTGAATATAACGAGATTAAAAGTCCAAAGAAAAACCGTAGGTCTGCAAAATTGGTTACCTAGAAAGGGACAATGGGCAATTAAAGGGCCAACAACACCACCACCAAAAACCTTGCCATCAGATTTTGCAAGTGAAACACTTTCACAAAACTGCCTAATAGAAAAATGATTCAACTTGCAAAAATGAATCATATGACATTAAATTTAAATATGTGAAACAGATAATTTCTATAATTATTTGCGGAGCAACTAACTTGAATTTCAGACACATGATGCAATACCTCTAAAGCAACTATTTATTCGAAAGTGGGGGAGAAACAGAGGGAGGTTAGGACCTGTGTCAAGCATAAGCCTGAGGAGAGATCGTAGAAGCACCATGAATTGTCAACAGAAGCTGTTACAAAGAAGTTGTTCGTTGCATGTACAGTGATAGCTTGCACCTGGGAGGACATTAAATAACCCCATTGTAAGTTTAAAAAAACACCGCATAACAATACATGAAATTTAAGAATATAACTTTGAGAACTTTGAGAACTTGCTAGAAAATTGCATCAATACATGCTTAATAACAC